>VZRF01004980.1:73434-98997 GCA_013396875.1 Vireo altiloquus
AAAGAAGGAATTTCTTAAGATATCTGAATTGCCAATAATTCAATTGCTCTTGAGTAGAAATTATAATGGAGAACTACCTATATTGAAGTGTTTCCTTTTATTTGCTAGATTTGACACACATGCTCCATTTGCCTGAAATTCAGTTAATACTGGGCTTCATATTTTGTGAGGGTCTCCATTTTGACTTTGTAGTTAAAAGGCCAGAACCCCCAGGCTTCCCTACAGACTAAACTTTTCTGTCCAAATTACATTTCTCATGCAGCTCTAGAGTCACATGAGTCTTGAACACAGCACATAATTCTGGCCAAGCCAAGTGCATGGTATTTCTTGGGAGCTGAGTTCTCCAGAGGACTATGGGTCCATAGTCCAGAGAACAAAGTTGCCAATTAAAACTTCCACAAGGCAATGCTCAAATAACAAAACTAAGCTGAATGCCATGGTGGACCAAAGCTAAAAAAAAAAAATTATTTTGTATAAATAAAAAGAAAAAACATTCTTTTATGAACCTGGTTTGTGTTTCATTTGGATTGCAACACTTCATTTTGCATCATTCACACTTTAATTTTTAAAATCCTTCATTTTGGAAAAGTAGTCTGGTGAAAATTGCCACTCCTGTTGGAACCTTGCACCAGTGGAAGTAAGCACCATCTCCGCTGTTGGTAGATACCTCCTCCTCCTCCTCCTCTCTGACCTCTACAAGCACAATCCAGCATTTGGTGAATCAACATAGGCAAGAACAAAGGAGCCAGAGGAAGTCAGGTGCTATAGCCAAATGTCACCAGTAAAAGTATGTAGGGCTGTTAGTCATCTCGAATGATTTCTCTTTCTCACCCTGTCCCTGCCAGCCCTGTGTCTTTTCTGCTGACAGATAACTGCTATCCTAAATGTTTGTTACTCCACAGCACATTAGCAGGAGTTCCACTGACGTAAGGGGATGATTCTCTCATATAAAGAGAGAGGAGACTGAAATCAAAGACATTTCTGAGAACGAACTGATCTTCCCAGCGTGCTTGCTCTCTTACAGACAAGAGACTGCAGTTGCAGTAGACACATGTTCCTATTTTAGCCAGAATTTGAGCTTCCTGTTGCAGTTCAACGATCGTCTTGGGGCCAGATCCCCAGTGGGTACCAAACAAAGCAGTTCCTGCTGCTTAAACAGCTCGAAATGAGAAAAGAGTCCCTTCTTCTGTGGCATTCATTGCACTTGTTCCTGTTATACGCTATACCCACAACACATTCAGCATTGCCCTAAACACCACGCGAAAGGCTCCCTGTCCTAATCCAGCCCGCAAAGTCAAGAGATTGGGAATTGAATAAAAACCAACTGCGCAAATGCATTTTGTCGGTCACGGGAAAGGAAAAAAAAAAAGGGGTTCATAGAGCACATTTCAATTTTCTTTGGTGCTTCTGGCAACCTTCTTCCCCTACACATCATCATCGAAGAGACAAAACCCAGGCTCCCTGTTGCGTACACAAGAAAGGGAGACTTCCCTCGCGCTTTGCTCTGCTGCGAGCTGTAAATTGCTGAAGCTCTCTGCTATAATCTTTTACAGTCTGCAATCCCACCCTTCAGCTTAATGAAATGGAATGGTACAAATGCTCTCTGGACATTTCACTGCTGACAGTAACCCAAGGTTTGTTTCAGCTGTTACAATATGGCTATTTTATTGTCTTTTTTTTTTCTCTTGTACAATTTCATGACTAACTATGTGTAAAATGGAAGGAATTTGACTATCCTTTCTTCATCCAGTTGGACACAAACTGGACTGGTTCCTTTAACTCACTTTTCAGCTGGCAAGGCTTGCTTTCTGTTTTCTTTTAAATGTCAGAAAAGGTTAAATAGGCTCTTCAAATCTGCAATAGATTTGGAAGATCTCTGGGGGTAAAACCTTCACAAGAGTAACAGTTTATATAAGTTCAAACAACAAACTCAGGTTCTAAACCTGGAAGGCAAATAAAACAAACCTCATGCACATCTTACATAAAAAATCATGGGATTTGTTTTTGCCCAATCTTATAATATAATTAAATCTTTTGAATGGTTTGAATCTCTTTAACTGTCTTGCTGTTTAGGGCTTTTTTGCTGTTGTTTTTTTCTTTGATTTGATTTATATTACTATTATATTTTACAGCTTGGAAATACTCAAGCAGATCAGGGAGCTGGACATGAGAAAGTGACTCCCACCATTTTCCTGTGTTTGCCTGGTATCCTGCATGGCCACAGGAATTACAAAGGGGTCAAGGCCCTAGCTAGCCTGCCTCATCCCTTCCTCACTTGAAACAGAAAGCAAACACAAACACTGTGAAACTTGAAGGAAAGTTGGCGAGGACTTCAGCTTTCACAACTCGGTGAAAAATTCAGCATTCCTCATACCACTGAAACACTACCATCCCAGCTCAGCATTTGCGTGGCAGACACAATCTTTACTTCAGGTAAAGGGCAGAAGAGAAGACAGTAAAGTGGTGCTTGGATCCATAGACCTGCCTATTAGACATATCATCTCAAGATACTTTAATATTAAGATAAGATGGGACCTTGCATAGGACAGAAAAGCAATATGCAGAGATTTTGAAAAGTGGTGTTTTGTTTTGGGTGACTAAGACCTTATGCTTTCAAAGTCCAAACACAGTCCACACTAGAGGACAGATACACTAATACAAAATTCCTGCTGATTCAAAAATAGCTCGTCTTCTACTGCCAGCTGCATTAAAGGACCTTACAAATTCAGGGTGACCATTGTTCTAAGATCCTTTGGATGCATCTTCTCTTGTCTCTCACTGCCAATATTGCTCATGAGGAAAGAGAGACATTTTGGCCAGTGAGTAAAAGTTCTTGTGCAGAACAAGTCTGGATTTGTTGTACATGCCCTGGGGTACTTGGAGTCAGAGACTCAGAACGTGGCACACATCTCATGAGGCAATGCTTCACTGATAACTTGACCAAAGTATACACCAAAGCAGAAGGACCTCAGTTTCTGCTTCAGGTTTCACATTGCAAATGGAAAAGTTCAGGTGGGACATTAAAACTGGAGAATCCCTTGATGCCATCATTGGTAACTGAAGTTATGGATAACTGGTAATCCCTGCCTGCTCTGTCCTCACCTTGCTATGGAGAAGCCAACCCTCTGTCCAGACTCCAGACAGAAGCTTGGGCAGGATGTGGCGGAGAGAACACAGGCATGTCTGAGCAGAGAGATCACGTTACCATGGTGCTAAGCCCCTCACCTCAGCACTCTTGCCACTGCCAGGAGCCCTTTCCAGCGCTCTCCTGTTTTGAGAAAAATGTGAAAAGTGGTTAAATTGGCCTCGGGCCTGTTATCATTTATGACAGCAATGATCAGAAACAGAGGCCATTAACTGCCCTAGTATTTAACTTATACATTCACTTATATAGAGAGGTCCCTGTCTGAATGATTAATGTCATCTCAACATATTCCATTAACAAAAATATGAAGCGCTTTGATTTTTTTCTCCCATGTGACTGACAACATAAACACGTTGCCAAAAGCACTGAACAGATGGTAAGGCACTTAGGAAAGTTTGCTACCTTTAAAGAAGTCACTGGCCTTCAGTGAGTGCTTCAGCCACCACAGGTAGTGATTGAGAAAAGGCTGTCCTTCAACTACAGAGTGAAATGGAGTGAAGTACAGTCAATCTGCATCCTCATACAACAGTAACTCTGCGTTCCTATGATGGTTTCTAATGGTGATCCACCTTCTGATCGGGTGGTCTATCAGTAGAGAATGGCACAGGGAGCAGTGGATGGGCAGAGTGTGAGGCAGCAGCAGGCAGGGAGCAGAGCTCCAGTACATATAGTGCCACAGTGTCAGCATTCCCTCTTGGATCACTTACAGCTGCCTTCTCCATCCCTCTTTGCTGGGAAGTATGCTGAATTTCCATTTCCTACACAGTAAGCCTTACATCCTCACCTGACAGTATCCTTGGGTCTGGATGTCTTGGCAATCAGACTACTCTTTCTCATAATTTCCTAGAAATCATTACCAGTTTCACCCTCCCCAATGTCTTGTTTCACTTTTGGGTCTTTCAACAGCTTGAGTAATGAGCATTGATCAACATCAACTTAACTCCCACAACATGAACTAATTATTTCTGCAGAGACCTCTTACCATGAAGACAAATCTGGAGGGGACTTTTTCTTCCCTGCTGCTACCTGAGGGAGTTTCAGATTTTGTTGTTCTCCTCATCTTCCTTTGACATGGATTGCCTCGTGCAGCCTCTCACTCGAGCAGCTGGTAGAGCATGCAACATATGCAGGGCTAAAAGCTGGTTTGCTGAAAACTGGAAGGGAGTAAACTATTATGAGAAACCTGAAACACCCCTTTTTCCACTTCTGTTTTTTAATGTGTAAGCTCAGTTATCCTCATTCCTCAGGCTTTACAACCACTTTATGAAGTCATGCATCCAGAAGCAAGTTTGTTCAATTTCTTCTGAATTATTTCCCACAAATATTCTTGTCATTTTCTCATTCTACTACTACAAAGTCTTCAAATATAAGGATTTTTAAAATTCTGAATAAGATTTGTGTGAGAGTTTTCTAGTGCTAATATGTTGCTTTAATTTGTTGTACTATGTCTTTTTTTAAGGTAGATCCTTCACCCCCAATGGCTATATTTCATAAATATAGTGGCCTTTAATAAAGTAATTTGAATACTGTAGCATTTTTTTATGTACAGGCACTGTCCTGTTAGCTCTCTTCCTTGGATCCTGCTGTTGATCAAGTGCCTGAACCTGTTTCAACCTTTCTGTTTCAACCTGATGTTTGCCATCAGATGGCTATTAACTCACTAAATAAATATTGATCAAAAAAGAGAAGATATATATAGAGTAGCCTAATTAAAGAAATGTGGAAGAAGTATCATGAAAGTAAACCTTGGACACACTTTGACAATAGGTCTTGTCAAACAAATTTCATGCCATTCTGTAAGGTAAGCTGTTGTTCAAGTCTGACTCTAAGGCATAAAATAAATAAAGTTAGCAGAAAAAATATTAATATCCCCAACCACCTAACCTCTCATTGCCATCCTACACCCTTTGTTAGAGCATGGTGGCAAAGATTTATGATTTTGTATTTAACACAACTAAGAGCCAGGCGTGGCCATGGAGGCTAGGCTGTGGGACCTCCAAAAACATAGGTATTGATGCAACAGACTTCCCCACCCTGAGAAAGGAGCCATGTTTCCATTGAGGACACACAAATCCTTCAAAAATTTAGCTAAACTTCTAAGTTAATATGGCTTCCAAAACCAACAATCACTATCCAGTTACTGCTTAGCAACATTAATTAAATATAGCTCATTAGAAAGCTCATTAGAAATGTTGTTTGTTTGTATTACTGTCATTAGTTTCACTGAATTGCTAGGGCTCCACATTTTGATTTAAAGAAAATGAGCACTGAACAGTATATAAAGCAGGAATGAATTAAAAACTGACTGACAGATCTCAAAATTTCAGTCAGAGGAAAAGCCTGAATGACTGTATCTTTAGTGCTGCTGTTCTAGGAGGAGGATCGTTTTGGATCTGCACTTTCCTCACTGATTTAGTAATGGGTATAAAATCCCTGCTGATAAAAGTTACTCTGTGAAACAAGCATTGCTGTAGCAATGCTCTGTAATGAAAGCATTCACCTGATAAATTTAAATGAAATATTTCAGTAAAATTTTCTATCTCGGAGAAAGGCAGTTCATCATGCCTCCACAAAGACAGGTCCTCACCGCAGTGTCTTAAGATAGAGTTTAGCAAAAAGACTGTTCTCTCTGGTTATGAATACGTGCTAAACAGGGCTGAGGAATTCATAGGATATGTTGAAAGAGAAATAATAATCTAACAGATGACATTATTACCTCTGCAGATGACATTTATTGATGCCAGCTGGTCGTATCTGAATCCACACCTAAAAAAGGATACAAAACCACCATATTTAGTGTAACAGAACCACATGATTGTTTTGGGTCTGCAGAAAGCCTTTCACCATGGGAGAGTTAAAGAAGTCAATCTGTTTAACTAATCACAAAGGCAACTAGGGATACAAGAGGTGACTTGATCACTCTATAATTACCTTCCCAAGGAAAAAATAGCAGTTGTTAAAGAAGTCCTTAATTCAGCAGAGAAACGCAGAACAAGAACCAGTAGCTTGTTGTTGATTTAAAACTTGGCACATTATTTAACTGAGAACGGATAAGAATCAGCTAATTAGCGTAATCTTCTTGTAGAAACAAAGAACATGCCTTGTACCCTTGTTCTCATGTTCTCATGCCTTGTCTTCTCCAAATAAGACCTGAGCATCTCTCTAGAAAGCACAATTTCACTGAGCATTGTTAATGGATTTTATTAGGTGGTGACCAGGAGAAAAACTGCACCTAGATTCATGAACCAGTCAGACTCTGATGGTCTGGCCTGGATTCAGATATTTTAGAACCAAGAACTGCCTGGTACTGACCAGGGCTATTCAAGATGTTTCATAGTAGTAAGATAACATTTTGAACAAATTGCATTTGTCTTGTACGTATTGCAGATAATCCTCTTGGGAAAAATGTTTTAAAAGGCATTTGTTGAAAGTCTGGCTGCCACTATATTGATTGGATTACTGGCAGCAGGCTGGGGCAAACCATGCAACGTCATCTAGTACAACTAATTCTTATTTATATGTCCTTTTTAATTCTTTCTAGATGAAAAAAAAAGGTCTGAAATGATACAAAGTCAGCAGGTTCTCCTGTAACAGAATTCATGTGGCATTGGCACACAGGACTGCAGTCATAAATCAAACCAAACTGAACCATTAATGACAGTAGTTTTTATCTGATGCTAGTAAGGCCACTCTCTTATAGAAATTACCCTCTTTTTTCTGTTTTGGTGTCTTTTGGGTTGAGGAAAACCAATACCATATAATCAGCAGTTTCAGTGGAGTTTATCTAGACAACATTCATTTGTATGTCTTCTTTTCTTTACTAAATTTTTTATATATACCCTGACAGTAACCACCTGCAACAGAGGAATATGACATCTTAGACTCATCTCACACAGGAAAAGCCATAGAAAGTGAATGGACTTCTTGATACTCTTGCATTAAAATCACCGTGTTTGCTTGGCCCATGTCTACAGACACCCCTCTTTTCCAATGCACGGATATTTTTGGAGAAGTTACATTAGATGTACTTATCTTTACCATTGAAAGTTTTCTTTGTATTCTCTAGAGTTTCTTGAATTCTCATACCAAGACACGTGTACACATCTCATCCCGAATAGCCTCAAAATGTTATTCATGACCTACTAATTTCCAAGGCATATGAGAGAAATAAAATGACTGATTTCACTGATGTTGTTCCTTCCTAATCCATTCAGAACATTTTGAATTTGAGAGAGGAGTTGTTTTCTTGAGCAATTTAGTTTTTTCTGGTTGTTTTCCAAAAACCAGGCAATGTTGGATAATCATTCATTTTCCAAGTACACCAGTGCATGGTCAGACTGTGACCTGTCTTGTCTGGAATAATTTGCAGGATGCATTTCACTATTTTATCCTCCAGATGTGACACTAAGACATGTCTTCCATTAGCACTTGTTTATGCACTATGATGCACAGATAAAACTAACCAGTCAAATCCCTTCGTTTTACTCGTCCACAGCAGTCAGGTATGTACGGGGAGACTTTGGGAGGTCTGGAGCTAAGAATACTTCTAATACACAAAAAGCCCAAGTTGTGATTTCAGAAACTCTCATAGCTTACAGCCAGTGAACGTTCTCCCAAACACTGGAGTCTTTTCATGAGTGCCTGAACTTCTGATTCAGAATTCAGAGATGGACAAGATCTGTCCACCCAGATGAAGTATGCTGATCTATGATATGCATCCTGCCAATGTCAAAGCTGTTTGAAAATACCATATATTTTATACATGCTAGAAGAATATTAAATTCATGCATCTTCTGCTATTAACACTAGTATCTCCACCCAGCTGTTAAAATGACTTTTTTTTTCAGCCAAATGTGTTAGATCTTGACATTCTCCTAAAAAGAACATATCCATTTTTTGGGAAACTTCTGGCAATTATCATTGACTCTTTTGTTATTGGATTGGTACTTTAGATTGCTGGAGGAGAATGTTCCAAAGCAACGCAGTGGATTTTTTTTGCTTTATTTCTCTGGAAAGGTCAATAAGCCAAGGTAAAATCCGTGCAGTTGTTTTGTGAAGAAAATAAGAGATTCTGGCCCTGAAAGACATTGAACAGGACTGAAAACACCACAGAAGCCTGTAGCCTCAGGTTTGAAAAATACGAGCAGTCAGTTGTGCTAGAAAATAATTCAGTGCCATGCTTTAAAAGGTAAAATCAAAGAATTCTGTTTGCCATAAAAAGTTGAAAGGAAAGCAGAATCCAAAAGGGTTGAGTGACCAGTTTTGAAACCCCGTTTGAATAAGATGGATGGATTGGAGCTTGCCGTACTTGGTTTGCAGCCAGGAATAATCTTTTCAAAGCTAGAAGTGCTTTTGATCTCTGCCTACTCCTCCTCATCACTGCGAATCTCCAGGGATACAACCCTACCATGCAATACAAGGGAAAGAAAATGTGCTTCAGAAGAGAGAGAGGAAAAAGGAGAAGGAAGCCAATGAAATAGTATCTGAGAACAACACCGCTGCCTGTAATGACACTGACCTGTTGGTGCCAGTGGAAGAGTTTTGTAATATTTTTCCAGGTCTGCTCTTGTTTTTGATACTAGGCTGCGGAGTTGGTTCTGTGGCTCTATAACACCTCCAACACACTTCCAGGGGTGTTGGGAATGGTTCTTATGAAGCTGTGGCTTGGAAGTAGACCCCAAAAGGCCAAAAGTCCCATCAGGCAAAATTGAGCCAAATTGATCTGACATCAGCAGGAATAGATACATTGAGGAGCAGGAATATTTGCATCACTATCTCTATCCCAGCTAGGAGGTGGCTGTGTTGGAGGTCAAATGCGATGAGTTTGCCGTGTGCAGCAAACCCAGGGGATAATTCGGGAAGAAATCAAGGGGGATAATCCACAAATTAATACAGCAGGGGGCTCAAAGGGCACATGGTGTTGTTTATAATGGAATGCACACAGCTCAGATGGAATGGCATCACAGCTCTAGCTTGAAAAAAGTAAGTGTCTTGTCTTTCAAGGACCACCAGACCTCTTAGTTACACAGTGCATTCAAAAGGACCTTGGCATTAATTTTGGTTTAGACTGCACATGTTGAGAAGGATGTGTCCATGGAATTATTGAGGCTGCAGACCTCTCCCTGGAGGTCCTGGGAGAGGACCTGTATCCTGTAAACACTAGAAAATCAGAATGCCCTGCTCGGAGTGTAGCAATCCAGTCATTTCTGGATGCTTCTTCTTCTCTACAACTCAGATGCTGCTAAGATTGAAACAGAATCACCACCTCCTGTTGGGTAGCATATCTTATGATGCATGGGAGATTTTAATAAGTTTTTTCTGTGAGTAATATAATCTCCCGGGACTGTGGATACAGGCTTGAGCCATGGAATAAATGTGGCTTTTTGGGCTTGCACTCGTCCTGAGCAACATTCTCCACTCCAAACCGCATGCCGCGCTTGCTGGCGGGAGAGTATAAACAGTCAGTTGGAAACTTCCTCTGGTTTCTTCCCATTCAATTTGGAAATCCCTGGTATGGAAGTACCCAATGGCACCTCCAGCAGTGACCACCACGCAGACCATTTCTGAAAGTCACCATATTTATGGCTCCAGAGAAGCCTGCAAACTGCTGGCTCCCCTGAAGCTGTGCCAGGGAGCCAAGCACTCTGGGGTTGTGGGGCTGGGCAAACCCAGGAGGGACACAGACCACACATCGTGTCAGCAGAGATGGATCTCTGCCTGCTAGGTGGTTGAAGGGCTGCCCAGGCCCCACTCAGAGCCCACATCCTGATCAATTCCTTCACAAAGTTGTTCTCTTTTCTTCACCACCCTGCCTCACATGCGTACTTACTCATGTCGTTCTTGGAGTGCCCAAGAGAAATGTGTGTTGCTTGGTGTTTCCCTTGCTTGTCTCTGCACCCCCCAGCCCCAAAATTCCTGTCAATTCCTCTTCACCAGCTGTTCGTCAGAGCATTATTGATTTCCCAGAAATGGTATCCCCTAGTGTTTGGCAGTCTGGTGTACACAGGGAAACCAAAATGTAATCTTTTCTGAAAAAGAAATATAGAAAGTAAAACGGAAAAATGGTAAGGGGGGAGGAAGGGAGGGAGAGAGAAGAAAAGATGAAAAACTTTTCTTTGCCCTCAAAGGCTTTCTTTTAAAGGTTTTATGAGTTTGCTGACAATGTTAATTTACTGGCATCTCCTTCAACACCCTACCTACTCCATAGAAAGTTTAGTCAGCTTTTAAAACCAAACTGAATTCTAGGGAAAACTCACAAGATGCACAGAAAAGTAAATTTCAACTTGTCAATTGTTACAGTGATTAGTGGTAAAGTAAAACAAAATCTCAAAGAACAACATTCCCTCTCACTTCTTGTCAAAACCCACATCCTCCTGTTTTTCTCCCTCACCACCACCCTCACCTTAAAAATAAAATCAATAAAAAGGAAAATAAAATAACCCCCTTTCTAACCACTTGGGAGAATGAAAGCTTTGAAAGCAAAACAATTCCATAAAATGATCCAACTGCAATTCAAAATAAACTGGTCTCACAGAATAAGTTTGGTTATAATATTTGGAAAAACCACTGCAGACGTTCCTACCCAAGGTCTGGTAAAGGGCAGCCACAAATTGTCTGATCACAAAGAAGGAATTTCCCCCTCACTGTTTTGTGGCAAGTGTACATGAGGCTGAGAGTGATGTTCAAAGAAGATGAGCTGAGCACAGCTTCTGCTGAGTGACTGACCCCTTCTCAGTCTCCACATTAAGTAAAAGTGAAGTAAGGAGAGGGGAGGAGACACAGCTCCATACGTCAGCTGTGGTGGGAGCCAGAATAGACATATGATGCTTAAGATTAGTAGTGAGCAGGAGGGAATCCCTAAAAGATGTTTTCAAGTACCTTGATTATGGCTGATAGGAACAGAAAGCCCAGACGTTGGCACGAAAATTTCTCACCCCCTGCATCTCTGAAGAACTCACTCAACAGAAGAATTACAAATATGAGGCCCCTTTTTTGTGCTCTCATGTAGAGAAGAAACTGGATATCTTCAATCCCACGAACAATTCACTATGTCAAGGGGAGCTCAGTAGAAAATAAGAGACCCTCACCTTCTTGATGAAATCATTGTTTCTGTCAACATTCATTATCTTTCGGATTCATTCAGCACATGGAAAAAGTTAAAAAAAAAAAAGGAAAAAAATAAAATAAGTTGGCCTCCATCCTGTCTTATAGATCTCTGTGCAACCCCAGAAGCCTTCTCCTAGAGCTCGTATAGGATCAACCGATAAAGCAGAAATGAAATCAAGTGAAACAAAAGCTGAGGAGAAGCATCATATGCATCGCATTTGGAATCCTTCACTGTTTTGACTGCTAAATGGGAGGTGCTGTGATTAATCTGTGATTATGTGACTCACCATAATTATGTCTTGTTGAAATTGAATTTATTGAAGCATGAATCATTCCACCCAAAGTAGAACCTAATTGCACGATTGCTGTGGCAGCCATTTAGGGTTTAGAGGAGAGGTTGCTATGTTGGGTGAAGACTTCCGCTCAATTCAAGCAATGAACAATTCTGTCTTGTGACTTGCAAAACGGTGAAACTTGTCTCTGAAATGAGAGGAGAAGAATCTATCCCACTGAGGCTCCATTTGAAATGCTGGGAAATGTTCAGCCAGCCTGATAGTGAAAAGATTCCTTAGGCTGAGAAGGTACATTAAAGAGCAGTTTTGGTCTGTGAGCCTGGTGTCTGTATTTGAATGTTGGATTGCTCGAGCCAGAGGTCCACCACTACTTCACTGTTATTTCTAGGCACATGCTCACCAGGACTGGTATATGTTCACAATAAACCTGTAATTTCATCAGGAAGATTAAACTAGGGGAAGATGAGCCTGGCACTCCTACTTTGGATGACACGTGCAGGAGGCTGAAGTATGTGGTGTGCCTGTGGGGTGTCTCCCAACCAGCAGCTCTGTGTAACAGAGAGAAAACTAAGGTCAACTTGGATTTTTTCCCCCATTTTAAAGAAGAGATGCACATTTTCTATTCAGCCGTTTGGATTTTTGGATGGAAAAGACTTTTTTAAATGGAAATTTTTATGGGTAGACTTTTTGTTTCTTTTTTTTACCAAAAAGCCACATTTAATGAAACAGTCTTTGTATCCAGTTTAGGAGGGAAAAAAATTTACATTTTCTTCTCTGATGTAAAATGGACTCTTTTTCCTAACAGACTTTCGTATAATTATTGCTAGCATACATGAAGGAATATAAACAATGATTCTCCAGGGTAAGGAGTTTTGTACAGTTGTTAAATTTCCTGCCCTATTTTTAAAATTCTTACTGCTGCTGCTGTTGTCTATAACACAGCAATAGCAAAGGCCCACAATAGCAGTCAAGGCTGAAAGGGGGATGAAAATTGCAATTAAAAGCAAAACCAAAGTTAGGAAATGCTTTGCAGTCCATAATGCCTAACCAGGCAGAAGAATTAGACAGGAACAAATGGGTGAAATTTACACTGTTATTTCCCACTTAATGCCCATTCAAAGATCTGTCGCTATGTTCTAGGATAAAGGAAACAATCCTGCCTCATATCACTAAACCTCAGTGCTCTGTGTACTATTGTTTCCCCCCAATTATATTTAGCCAATGGGAAAGGGATGCTGGAGTCCCATCTGGTACAACAGAAGATGCCTCTTTGCTGGGATCACATCTGTTTTATGTTCACACTGAATCTTGGAAAGGAGATGTGGAGCCAGGGTATTTGCTTGGCTCTTACAGATTTGTTACTTATTTCTAGCAATGCACCCTTGAAAGCAAATATTCAGTGCAAAAAAGCTGGGCTTTATGGATGGGGAAAAGGAAACAAATATGATATTTTTTGAGAAATATCATATGAGTGTGTTTTTCATAGGTGTTGCGTCAGTCATCAGGAAGTCATCTCCCCTCCAAAGGGAGAGGCTGCATAAGGTGTTAGCTTTTCTTTTCTATATCTGCCTCTACAGAGAAGGCTTTCACTGATCCTGTCAAAAAACTTTGCAGTTTTCAGCCTGATTCCAGAAACATTGGTTCTTGTGTAGGTCATCCATGATCCCATTTTTTTTAAAGGCTCGATCTGTTCACCTATATGGCTGTCATTTTATTCTCAGACTCCTGCAACCTGCTCCAGAAGAGATTCCTCTTCATCATGGTTTCTTGCAGAGATTACTTTTGTTTGCTCTTAGATTTTTTTTTCGGAATGGAGAGATAGAGTCACTCCTTGTTGTTTCATTGCCAAACACAGATTTTTCAAAATAAAAGTAAATTGTAGTAGTTGTTATTTTTGCATGCAAAGGTGACAAGTGGAAACCTTTTGCCTAAAACGGAACTTGCATTCAAGCCTTAGTCAATAACTACATATTTTCAGAGGTCCATTCATTCATGGTACAAAAAAACTTCTGAAACTAATATCGAGCCTGATGATAGATCAGTCCTGTTGCCACCTTCACGTGTCCATTTCTGGCTTGACGTTGCTGAATGCTTAATTTTTAAAGGAAAGCATATAAAAATCCTTGCTCCAGGATGAACCACAACTTCTTTTCTGGGGCTTGGAAACCAGACCCTGCAGCCCCCATGCAGGGAATGGCACACAGTCTCTGCAAAAAGGACAGGTGAGGCTTGCACAAGAGGAGGCAACAGAAATAAGTCCCTAAGGCTGGGAGGATTTTCTTTGCCTTGGAAGAGCCCTTGATCTTCTTTCTGGTTTTCTGCATCTGCCAAGTGGAGTTAGGGCTGTAGAGAGGGATGGATGAACATGTGTACAGATGCACAGCAGTATTGCAGGCCACCGAGTCAGAGAGACAAAGATGGTAATAAAATAGAACTTTTAAAGTCATTCTGCTACTCCATCCCTGAGCAGATTTGTGAGAGAAATGCCCTTTCCAGAGCGAGAGAAATGGAAAATACAGTGACATTTCAAGATCAAGGTAGCTTCCATGATTTTACCGCAGAATTCAGTGATGGCTCTGACATCTTAGCTAAGAAAACTAAGGTATGAGTCTTGTTATTTTACTAGTAGTCTGTTCCTGATGCAGAAGGTCTGAACAACAGCAGAGTCGATCTTCTTCCCACTAAGCATGGGGCCAGTCTTGATTAGATGGACAAATGTCATCTGACCAAGAGCTGTCTGCTGTCTCCACCTCCACAGGACTCCATCTGCTGATCAGGCAAGCAGGCTCCAGTTATTGGCATAACTTTCATCCTCTCTCTATGTTAAAATTTTATTTCTCCTGTGTCCAGGAATAAATTGCTGGGTTTGTAGTTCTCAAGTTTCATGCTAGGTAAAAGACACCATTGGTCCCACAGAACAGTTGACTGTTTGCTGGAATCAAATACTTATGTATATCTATCTATCTATCTATCTATCTACCTATCCATCTGTCTTTCTATCTATATGTATAACCAGACATTTTGATAAATGTTTTGATGATTTTATCTGTTTCCCTTTTTCTTTTCCAGTGTAACATTTTTTAAAAAGCATTTTTTAAAGGAAGAAAAATTCCCTCCAGAAGATGTTTACAGACAGAAAAAAGAAACTTTCTTTTCTCTTCAAGTCCCTACTGTTATTCGTCTGAAAGCTGCTACCTTCCTCCCCACCACCTCTGCAGATGTCTTCACCAAATCAAACTTTTACTCTAGAGTGCTTTTCCTAGGAAACAGAGTTTAATGTGATCATGTTGTTTATGTGTCAGCCCGTATGACTTCCAGCTAACAGCTTTGTAACCTGACAGGCAGGAAAGAATGCCTAAAAATATTGTGACTATCATATTTCATCAAAATAAGCAAGTGGAGAAAGGAGAAAGACTTTCTTACTCAGGGATCACACCTTTTATTGAACACTAGAGAATCCACACAAGCGAGAGTCTTTGGAATGAGCTTTTGTTTCTTCCTCTACTTATGGAATCACTTTGTCTGTGAGTTGTCACTGCTCCCCCTAATTACAGCCCCCTCCCCTGGGCTGTATCACTTTTTCAGCAAGTGTGAAATATTGCCTTGGAACCTATCATCCCACAATTCACCTTGGGCCTGGCCTGGAGGATTGTGCAATTTCTGCGGTCTGCTCCAGTGCAAACAGGAAAGAGAACCCGAGCCCCAGTTTTTACAATGTGCAGCTTGCGTGCAGGAAGCGGACCTGCTCGGCAGCATCTCTGGGATGTTTATTGCTCTGCTCTCCCGCCAGCGAGGCCAGGCCATTCGCTCTGTTGGCGGAGGGCTCCGAGCCGTCAGCGTTCATCAGGCCTCTGGTGGCCCATCATCCTGCTGGAGGTCAGCTGGAGCAGGCCACCAGAGGCTCTCAGGCGCTGTTTGAGGAACAGGGGAAAGTTTCCTCTTTTTCCAGAGAGGTGACAAAAACAATTGCAATTCTCCGCCCACCGCTTCAGCCCCAAAAAAGAATGAGCTCCAAGTTACGAGCCAAATTTATTCACTTGTTTTCAACAGCAACTGTGTGTCAAGTGCTAATGGCACAGCCATCTGCAGTACAGTTGGGACCATAGGTGAATCCATCTCTGCCCAAGAGATCCCCTTTCTTCACCCACCTGCTACACTTTCTACCCAGATCAATTGCTCCATGCTACTTTGGTTTTGTCACCTTCTGGAGACGAAGTTTCTCTCTCTGGAACAGAGATGGAGGCTTGGAAAACTGGGTTGAATTCTTCAGCCTTTTTGTTAATTCATCCTATTCATATCCACACGGGATGAAGCCCCATCCTCCATGCAGTGGTGTTTCTACAGTCATTAATACTGCACGAATCAATCCTACAGCTCACTAGTGAGTAGTTCATGCCAGCTAAAACAGAAAAGCTCTAAAAAAGCCTTTCTCCCACACTTTTCACATTATCCAAATCCATCAAGGAATAATTTCTTTTTCTGAATTAATTTTTATATCCATTGACATGTTTCCTTCACAGTTAACTTTACTCAAAGGAGGAAATGGCCTAGTCCCTGTTTTTTACTGCAGACAAGGAATTTGCTTTCTCTCCTCTAATCTTTCACACCATGAAAACAGATGTGTGGATGTGGCATGATATTTCGGGACTCCCTGTTCTAGCTTTCCAGATTCTGTGCCCTGTCACTAGTTTGCTGAACTGGGTTCAGCTGAACTGCTGAACAGTAAGTCACTTTCTCCCTCTGTAGACCTTGGTTTCTCTACCTTTTATAAACTTCATTTGCGTTCCTGAGTGAGAAGAAGCCTTGGAGAACACAATATTAACAGCAGGACAAAGGCTACTACAGCGTGTACACTAAAATTCAGGAGATTCTTAACCTTGCCTTAGTTAAGGCAACTTTTGTGGTTTGTTGTTTCCACTTACGTGTTCTTTTCACCCTTGAGCAGCTCTGGGAGATTCACGTGTGTTGGGACAGAAAACAGCCTTCTGCATGCCTTGAGCATGTCATCCAATCCTGGAGAGCAGAGGGAGCCACCACACACATGTGTAGAAGCAAGTGGTCCTATGTGCAGCTGCAGATGTGCTCCTGCCTGGGGGCAAGACCTGAAGCCCAGACATCACTGCCCCAGGATTTCAGGCCACACAGCCAAACTGTGTGTCAGCCAGACATGAGAGGCAATGAGCCCCCAAGAGGGGTTAGGAAGTGAGCATGTTTGAGACACACAGACCCTCTCCTCAAACGGGCACTGGAGGAGCTACAGGAGAACAGGCAGTCTCTGAAGTGTTGAGCTGTATCAATCCTGGACACCCAGGGCTATGGAGGTATTAGAGCAATTGCTAGAAAAGCAGTAAGCTCTGCTGAAGGCCAGGTTCAGCAAGGGGCAAGGTTTAGTATGTGACTCCAAGCTACTTCATGTCACTGTTTCATTATTACTTAAATCACAGTGTCGATTCAAGGAATGAACTCAACAGATCTTCCTCGCTTCCCTTCTCCGGCCCCCAATTTATGTAGTGGATGACCAGAAGCAGCTGAACAGCAGCCCTGCTTTACTAGCACAGGGTATGACCTGCTGCAGCAAAAGCTTACCTGCACTGGGTAAGAAGGTTTCCCACTGGTATACAGGAATATCAAAACTTTCTGCAGCAAAATGTCACTTTAGATGAAGGGGGAAGATCTGGTTGATTTCAGTTGCCTGAACTACAGCCCAAACGTGTCTTTCCTCACAAAATCTCCAAGTGTTTTATTTCTAAATCTGTGCCGTGGTGTGTATCCTTATGGTACTCTGCAACAATCAGGCACCCTCCTCCCTCTTGGGACTGCAGATTTCCTAGAAAACTACATATCCCCCAAGGCAAACAAAAGTTGGAACTTTTTTGACACTCGATGCCACTCCTGTTTGGGTAGTTTAATGGGAGATGTAGTCAATCTGATTACTAGCTTATAGAAGACAACACAGGCTTGGACAATTCCCAGGAGGCAAGATAATGATGAAGCTGAAACTAAGTGCTAAAATTACCTCAGAGGAAGGGATCCTCTGTAGGCTGTCTCAGGGATGAAGTGCTTCCATTATTTACATTTTAAATGTCAAAACAAGATGTTTTGACATTTACTACTAATAAAAAACACTTTTGACATTTTCTGCAGATTAGAAATTCTGGAATTTGTTTCTTTTTTTTTTCTTCAACCTCATGTTTGGAATCTAAAACAAATTTTAAAATGTCAGATTTTCCCTTGGGATAGAGATTCATAATTTTTTCTCAGCTCTAGTTGTGATGCTTGGAATCACCTCTGAGAGCCAAGGGACCTACAGTCCAAATAGTGAAACAGTCTGCAGTCTCAGGCAGAGGAGAATTTCCTCCCTTTGTTCTATATTTTGAAACAGTACTCCCTCTTAATTCTATGCCTCCTTTATCTGATATAGTTTAGCAAAGCAGAAAATTCCATCTAATAACTTTCTTTACTTACTTCTTTACTAATCCCCTTTTTATTTAACCCTGTCTAAATCATGCATGTAAATTTCCTAGGGAAAAGGATCTTAGTGCTGCAGTTGGGACCTGTGGATGATATTTATCTCTCTGCAGTTCAGGTTGAGGTTCTGTACACCCCATGGCCATTCCCTGGACAGCCAACAAAGGCCTGAGTTCTGAAGATTGCCAACATCTTGTCTGGATATCCCTCATCCAACCCCAGTAAAAGACCGGGAGTTGACCCTTACTATCTGCCCTGTCAGCAGGAAGTGCATTGCACCTGGGGAAAGCAGAAAAGCTATGAAAATCTGCTGACTATTGCACAGTAACCAAGACATGAGAAACACACATCTTTATCCAAAGATTCTGCTAATATAGGCAGGTGTCAAGTCCCTGTTAAACAAGTTTGGATGTGATGCTGGAGGCCCAAAGGAGCTTTTATCTGACCAAACTCTGTGCTTTTAAATAAGAGGAGGGTAGATGCGGGGAGCAGAGCATGTTGCTGGGACAACCTAAAAAAAGAGTCTATGAATAAAAAGTGGGTAGTGTGTTCCCATGTGCTAGCAAACTAAGGCACTAAATTGATTGCCTTTGGACTTGGCAGTGTGAGGAAGGCATGTCTGAGCCTGTGATCAGACCCATGAGGGACTGCTCAAGTTCTTTCATGTGCCTTTGCAAACAGGCTGTTGCTCCAAGATAGGCCACATAAAGGGTTAGTGCACATTATTACAGTGTTAGCATTGAACATGAAATAAGACAGGCCACTGACCCACTACAAAAACTGTTGATACTGAGGACTGGTCTGTCTGATGATGCTAACCAGTGGCAGCTGCTCTAGGATAAATGCGAGAAATCCCATGACAAAAGCCATAGGTTATGTGAAGACTTTTTGGTAGTCAGAATAGCATGCATCCTACAGATGTAGGATGTGTTTTATTTTTGGTTTAGAATTAGCTGTTGCAACCCCAGATGCTCAAGCTCTTACTGAACATGACAAATATTTGATTGACTGTATCAGTGAACTACAAAGAATCATGTTCTCTAGAATATATATTCTAAATAGATACCCTAAAAATATCTGGCAAGGCATATTTATCCCAAAGAAAAAGTGAGTAAAGGTAAAGCAGGTCTGATGGCATGCCAAAGAGTGAGCGAGGAATTATCAGAAAGGATGACTAAAAGGACAAGTGTTTTCACCATCCTCCCTTTAGGGAAGAACAGTGGCTTCAAAAAGAATCTGATGGGATCTTGATGACTGCTTGAAAATTTACTAGTGTTGCCTCCAGAGCACATTCCTCACAGGGCATTAGCAGCAAAGATGCTTTTGGACTTCAGTGGACTGCCAGAAGCTCCTGTCACAGCTTTGCCTAAACAGGGTATGCAGCATTGTTCATCTCAATTAACTGGGGGGTTGAACACAAAGCTGATGTTTAAACTAAACTGGACCCCTGGTTAGACTGTCTCATTTGGTATTAATGTGGCTTCAGTCTGATTTACCTTAATTCACTCTGGGAGTGAAGTTGATGACTTAAATCTTAGGAAAAGAAGTGTATTCAAGATAGAATTTCAATGATCTTAGGGACAAATGAACTTGTCCAAGTTATTTTGAGTTAAATAATCTGTTTGGAAAAAAAACTAATTCAGATTCCTTTTTTTCTTGAATGTTTCTTTGCAAATAAGTCTGTGCAGATAATGGTTTTCTCATCCTGTGAAGCTCTCAGAGACTTCAGAATTTTTTCATGTCCCACCACAGAATAAACCCAAACTCTTTTGTAGTGGTTTTGGTTCATTTAGTTGGTATTTTTGGGGCTTTTGCTCTCTCTTCCCTTCCTCTCCTTGAACAAACAAACAAAAACTATCTCTCTCTGGAAAAGAGTCAGCTGACTAAAATAGCAGAGAGATCGGCTGGGGAAGGAGCCATTGCTCTCATGAAGTCAACACAAGCCTTAAGACAATCTTTCAACTTTTTATGCTTATGAATGAGACCCCAAAACATCATCCTCCCAGTTGAGACCAGGTCATACTTATTCCAAGACATATATCCCCTATATTAGCAGCTGTTCTGAGCTGAAGCAATCTACATTTGATCAGAAATTTCATCATCAAGCTGGGAAACCCACCCTTATTGAATGTTTGGATTTAGTTTATGTTATAACAACGCATTCTTGTAAAATCATGTGTGGTAAGAAGGTTGGACCAGAAACATTCTCTGCTGAAAGTCCTTGCAGTCAACAGTCCTGTCAATCTGCGAGATGTTTTCCCCTGGTCTGTGACCTTTGCGTGCTGCTCCTGTCCATCTCAAGGGCTGTGCTTACATGTTTGATTTTTATGTCCTCTCTTGTTGGACAGCCTAAACAATGCCACTCTCTGGGAGGTTTAGAAAGTACCATATCCAAGGGGCTCTACTGTTGCTCTTCAACTGACCCAGACCTAAATGAAGTATGTAACAAAAGCCTGAGGAAAAGATAGGGAACTAAGTAATGATGAGTCATTTAGATTACCAGTAAAGGTCATCTAAATCCTTAGGCCTATTTAAGATTGTTGGGCTTACAACTTGAATCTCATTCCTAAATTGTGACTTATTTCTCCAGGACTGATGCACACAAAAGCATTTGGGGAATATATTTCTGATAGCAAAGTTCCAGTCAATGTCTATGTAGCCAAAAGAATTGACACCAAGGATTTAGTGTGAGTTTAATGCCATGAATGAAAATAAGTAATATGGAGTCTAGCATTCAAACTTATTTTTCTAACTACAGTGATGAAGGAAAAGAACTGCAGGGTATTTTCATTCAAAACTTCACGTAATGGCAGCAGAAAGAACATATCCAGTATAATTCATTGCAACTTATGACATGTTGTTGATATAGCCTGGTGAATGAGGTTGTAGAAACTCCATTTCTCTCTTCAGTGTGTGCAAGGAAGCAAAGATGCAAGCATACATGTCTAAGAAGTGGCTTCTTAAAAAAGATGACCAAAGAGAGCAGCCTATCGAAGCCACTTTGCTTGCCAAAGCCAATAGCTTGAAGTCAGATGAGAACAGACAGCAGGACAGCTCCTTGGGTTTTTGATTTTGGGTTGTTTGGATTTTTATTTAGAGGAATTAGTAACACTTCAGTCTCACTACTTTGAACTGGTGGATCTTTGTCAACAGGACTGAGTAATAACTAATCATTGCTCTGAAACTACTTTGGTGACAGAGTTACAAGTGGTCCTAGTAAAGGAAATCAGTCAGAAATTTGATCATTTAATATTTCACTGGTTTTGAAGAAGATAGCAATGCCTTATATCCAGTAACATCTGAACAGTGTTGCTCAGAGCTCCAACATTTTATGGAGAGGAGGCACTTGTGGAACAATGTCATTGTAACAAGGCACATTAATGCTGCAGTCCTGATCAGGTCCAGCTCCAGTTTTCGGATGGAGTAACGCCTGTGGGGCATATCTTTACACATTATCCCTTGGTAGCCCAGATTAAAGTCCCTTCTCTCTCCTAAACTCCAGGTATATGGGTCAAAAAAACACCAAGACAGCTTTGCTAGCATGGCCTAAGCAAAAAACACCAACATCCCTGGTGAGAGGTTCACTCAGCCAAGAACTTTTCAGGGATGCAAACACACTTTATGTCATATTGCACCATGTCCTCATTCAGTCATCCTCTAAATTAGCCTATGACTACATCCAGCTGTGTGTTTTTCTCTGATTTTTCACTGGGTCATTGAAAATTCAACCAGAACAGAGCATGAGTGCCCAAAGGTTCCCAGCATGGGCTGGGAAAGGGGCAGCTTGTTTGGATAGCTGGGACAGTTGCTTATTTAATGTATTTCTCTCTGTCCATGGTCAGTTTGCAGTGTGCCATAAGACCCTTAGTAAACTTGATGAGGAAGCAGGAATAGAAACAAGACTGAAATTCCCAAGTAGGTCAGGGAGGGTAAAATTTCAATCTACCTACTTTATTGGAGAACACATGAAGAGAAAGGACAATATTCACGACAAACTCAGAGCCAAATTACCAACATTAACAACATAAAACTTGGGTGGAATTTTTTCTCTTTTTTTCTTTTTTTCTTTTTTCTTCTTTTCTTTTTTCTTTTTTCTTCTTTTTTTCTTTTTTTCTTTTTTTCTTCTTTTTTTCTTCTTTTTTTTTCTTTTCTTTTTATTTTCATTTTTTTTTCTTTTTTTTCCTTCTTTTTTCTTTTTTTCTCTCTTTTTTTTTTTTTTTAAGGAACATTTGGAGCCAAACTTCTAGGAGGGACAGAGGTGAATCAGCCTTGCAATTCCTGGTAATAGGAGTCTAGTGACTCTTCCACATGTACTGGGGGTTATCTGAACTCTGCTAACAGGAAGGCAGCTATATATTTGTCTTGCAGCAAGGACAGAAAGAAAAATGAAGCAGGGTTTTTCTTCTGCCCCCCACAAAACTTAAACATTCGTACTCAGAGTCACTGCAGACAGCCCTGGGACCTGTAGAAAAGACAAGGAACTGGCTGTAAGCACCATAACTTAGAGCACATTTCACACTAAAAAGAGGAGAACTTAGGAATAACAGAAATAGAAGAACAGAAAGTGCATCATCAAGCAAATTCCCAGCACCCAGCTCAGAGAGAGGTAAAGGATCAAGAGAATGGATTGAGATTTATGTGGCCAAATTAAGAGAAAAAATAAGGGAAGAATAGGAGTGTATAAAAGCAGCTGATGCCTTCCAGTAAATCTTGCAGTGTTTACTGTCAGGAGCAGTCCTGTTCTGTGCTGCTGATGTCTGTAATCTTCCCCTTTCTCTCGATGCTTCCTTCTAGGGATGCTCACTGAATGAGTTATTTTGTTTTCCAATGGCTTATGCTTAGAGAGGAAAGCAAACATATCTCCTTATATTCAGTTATTGCGGTGGGGAAGAAAAAAAAACAGTATTTTGAGCTTTAAGGCAAAGGTATTTAGTATCCTATTCTGGAAGTGATCCAGATGAAAATTCTTCTGGGTGTAAAATATTTGCCCAGGTTTACTCATATCTCACCTCAGATGTTTGCTTGTCCCATATCCAACTGATCTGTGGTGTGCGATCATGAATCTTAACTCTCTGCAATTTCAGCTCATGGAAATTGAAACCCATCATCTGAAAATCTGATACTTTCAGATCAGCTGAAGCTTCTTGGAAGCCCATACAGGACACTGCTTTAAGACATCACATCCAAACTTCTCTAATTTCTAGAAGGGAGGCTTGGATTCAAGGCTGTGGAAGATTGACTGTACCTCATAAAGAGCATGTGCATATAGATCTCAGAGGCAGTGGTGTTCTGTCAGAAAACATTCACTTTCCCATATGCCACCGAGTTCGAAGAATAGATTATTCCCAGATGGAAATTCTGCTATGAATCTAGGAAAAGTTTCTCAGATCCTGCCTAATCACATAACCAATTTTCTAAAATTGTGATCACAGTTTTTGTAACTGTTCACCAAAATCTGCTTCTCACTTTGGTTTTTGCTCTCCTGTGAGTGTGTATTAACCTGAAGAACCTAAATGCAATAACCCCTGGTAGGGGTTCCCTCTAGTAATTACAGTCCTACAAAGGGGACTATCAGTTCCTGCTGAATGTGTTCCCAACAGTGTTTCCCCAGCATTGTTTGTAGGTCACATATTTTTACCAAGAACATCACTGCAGCTTGTTTAACAGGAGGAGGAATGAGAGCTCCTTCTTGAAATCCCTTATTTACAAAAGAGCAATTAAGGATATGTCCATATAGCCTACTTGTGCCCTCTCCCTTCACATGTAAAAAATACTTTAAGTCACATTTCTATTGGAAAGTTGCAATACAGACTTTTGGACCCTGCAGTCAGACACCATGCAAACAAGTAAGAGGTCTCAGCTATCATCACCTCCATCTAAAATTATAATGACTGAATTATTTCCAATTTACTCAAAGGCAATGTTAGTTGGAAAGATGAAAAGAGATTATTTTTGTCTTTTGCTTTTTTTATTTAAGTTTTTTCAAAGAATAAATCTTCATTTGCTGGGCTGGAAATTCCTTCTAGCACTTGGTTTAGTAGACACAAGGAAAAAAAGCACACTTTGTCTATTTTTATTTTTTAATAATTAATGTGGTTTGATTGGTCACTTCCCAGGAATGCTTCAGCCTGTTTGATGCTGATGAAATTGTGGTGAAGTTAAAGAAAAGAAGAGGTTCAGCACTTACACAAACTGTCCAGTTTCTAAGGCATCTGGTGTTGATATGAAAATTAAATATGGCTATCATGCATCACACATGATGGGACCCACTTTTACTGCTGTGAATCCAGATGCTATAAACCAGACACATCCTGGAAGCTGATTAAGCACCACTTGGTGAGCCTAAATCCAATGAAGAAAACCATGATGTTGTCAGAGCATGAGCCAGGCATGACTCCTATGGTCATTTTTCAGTTTCTTTGGAGAAAGAACTGATGTTGGAGGGTTCATTGGGCAGAAAAAGGACGTACCATTGCATAAACATGTGAAAATGCATCTTTTTGTGTCATCTATACCTTGAGAGTGAGCCAAGAAATCATTGAAGAGTGAGGGAAAAGTTGGGAAAGGTGTATCTAAGCAGTGCCAGGCTGCAAGGTGGTGGGTCTGACAGGCTGGTGTCCAGATGTGAGATGTGAGCCCTGTTCCCATGGGGGTGTGAGGCAGCTGCGCACCATTAGCCCTGCTCGAGAATGAGTGCCCAAAGCCAGGAACACTCATGCTCCAGAAGCAAAGTCTGGTGGTTGAACACCTCCAGATGGATCATTTGAGTAAATTTCTTCCAGTTGAGACTTGACCTGGGCCAGGTTTTAAGCACATTCTTGTGTAAGCACAGTTTGCAAGCACAAATGTGTGGGTTTGGGCAGAGTGTGCTCTGCACATGGGTCTTTTCAATATCATTTTCTATTAAAAGGGCAAGACCTTTTAATTGCTGCATTTCCTTCTAGCGGGTCTTTTGCTTCCCAAGAAGCATTTGCATCTATGCTACAAACTCTCAGCTAGAGTCCTCTCCTGAAACACTGTAATTGCTGCAGGGCCAGAGTCTCCCTCAAGACAAGAAGCCAACAAGTCCTCAGTGGGTTTTAGACCACGCATCATTGTGTACCTGTACTGGTTTTTGGTAGCAGGGGGGCCACAGAAGTAGCGCCTGAGAGAAGCTCCTGGAAACTTCCACCATGTACAGTGGAAGTTTCCAATCCCTGATGGCTCTGAAGATGGACATGCTGCTGGCCAAAACCGGGCCAATGAGAGGTTGGTAATGCCTCTGTGATTACATATTTAAGAAGAAAATCGAAACAAAGTCACAGGGCTTTTGGCTTCTAGTCAGGGGAGAGGAGGAGGTGAGAACATGTGAGGCAAACTCCACTAAGGTCAGCGGAGAAGGAGGGGAAGGAAGTGCTCCAGGTGCTGGAGCCAAGGTTCCTCTGCAGGCAGTGATGAGGACCATGGTGAAGCAGCTGTGCCCCTGCAGCCCATGGGGATCCAAGGGGGATGCAGAGATCCACCCACAGCCCATGGGGATCCAGGGGGGATGCAGAGATCCACCCACAGCCC
>VZRF01004980.1:99401-297628 GCA_013396875.1 Vireo altiloquus
TGAGAGGGGACCCAGGCCAGGGAAGTTCACGCAGAACTATCTCCCGTGGGAGGGACCCCACGGCCCCACAGGGGAAGGACTCCTCTCCCGGAGCAGTGGAAGGAAATCTCAGTGATGAACTGACCAAACCCCCATGCACTGCCAGTGGGAAGGAGGGAGGGCTGGGGGGAGAAAGGTGTTTTAAGGGTTTCTTTTACTTATCTTCCTCTGATTCTGTTAGCAATAAATTCACTTTGTAACTTTAAGTTGAGCCTGTTTTNAAGTCCTCAGTGGGTTTTAGACCACGCACCATTGTGTACCTGTACTGGTTTTTGGTAGCAGGGGGGCCACAGAAGTAGCGCCTGAGAGAAGCTCCTGGAAACTTCCACCATGTACAGTGGAGCCAATCCCTGATGCCTCTGAAGACTAAATCATGCGGTGATTTAGTGAGCTGGAAGGCAGAAACAAGTACAATCTGCAGTGTGCCCATTAGGAAGCCATGTGAGTGAAAGAGATGACATTGTCCCGGTTTCTCTCCAGGCTCTGGTGTGAAAACAGTGCAGATATAGCCAAAAGAGGATAGCACACAAGCTGAAAGCTGCCCACCACCCAATGGGCAGTGAAAAGCTATCCAAGAAACCAAGATGGGCATCTGCAGCCCCAGCAGCACCAAGAGAAGCTGAACCAGACCTCAATTCATCATCTGTCTATCTTAATGAAAGCCTGAGGGAATGAGTGTTTAGTATGTCATTTCAGGCTGCTGCTCATGATCTCAATATTTTTTCTTTAGTTCATCTTTTCCCTTAAAATGTAATCTATAAGAACCTAGTAATGGCAGTATCCTTTTGTCCAGTTAAGATATCTGGAAAGTCTTCTGCAGTTAAAATAAATTGCTGTGATATTCAAAGATAATTTTTCATCAGTTATGTCTTTTTTCCTCATCTGTATGTCTCATTTTTTCACCCAGCTGTAATCATATGAGACTCATTTATATTCTTCATTCTTGAGTAGGTATGACACATTTACCATGAAAAGTTTTCTGATTTTCTGACAAGTCCAATAGCATCCATCAGATTTCACAGAGTTGAGTTGTCAGATAAAATCTGTTCTTCTACAGCTTTCTAATTCCATAGGTTTTTTGTTTCAGTGCAGAAGGTACAACAAAATAAAGAACCAAGCCAACAAATAAAAATACATACACTCCCCAACAGCCTTCCTAGTGATAGTCCTGGAGACGAAGAACATCCAACCCCCTGATCCTCTAATGTCTGTCTAAAACATCCATAGGCTCAAACACAGTTGTCAGCTTTGCTCTGCTGTGGTGACAGCTCAGGGATTTCATGTGGCATCATATTTCTGGTAGCAGTTTCCTGGAGAGTAGACCTGAGCTCCTGAGAGAAATGTTTGCACTGTGCTCTTGCTGTGCTGCAGAGAGAGGGTGTCTGCTTGGGGGTGATCCAGGTGTCCATCTGCACTCAGACTCCCTGCTCCATAGGCAGTTGTCTCCCTGGTTTCAGGAGTTGAAAGATCAATGTCCACATGAAGAACATTCTGTATACCTGCAAGCTAATCAACTTCTGCCTCGTTTTACAGACAAGTGTTACTGACCCTTCTGCATGGCTCACACACACACAGAGTTCCATGTGGCTCCTGCTTCCCAGCTATCCAAAATGAGCCATGTGAGATGTCCAGCACAGGCTTCACTCACAGTGAGCCCAGCCAGCCACCTGCCTAAGGGTAAGCCTCTCTTCTAATAGCTCTCAAGGCAATGGATCCTTGACACAAAGGCACTCAAAATATAACTTGGTGTGTTTTCATCTCTCAAGGGACAGGAAGGCAAACAACCATGCCGGTTTAGCTGACAAGAAGCAGCTCTGTTACATGAATACAGCATGGTTTTGCAGAACGGGAGCTTCCACACATGGGAGCCTTTCAGGAGCACGTTGGAGTTAGGCTGGTGTTATGTGTCTGCTATGAATGAAACCCACCCCTGTTCCAAAACCAGCCTGCTTTTATGCTGCCATGGTAAAAAAGGATTGTTTTCTTCCTGCAGCCTGATTCAATTTTAAACCAAATTTTTATAGCTCCTATCTGTATAGGCTTCCAGTAAGACTATTCTCATCTAAGCAAAAACTGTTTTGAGGAAGTTTTACCACAAACCCTTAAATACTTTGATATGATAGTGTCCATCGCACTGACAAACTCAAGGTTAAAAATAGAGTTTATGGGCTTAAGTTTGGCATTCAAGCTGACTGCAGTATTGCAAAGCAATTTAAAGTCAGCAAAATAATGTTTAACATGTCCCAGATCCCAAATCGCCTTGGAGGAGCAAGTTAAAAAAAAAATTAAGGAAATAAGGAAAAAAAGCTAAACAACCACAACATCAGGTCAGATGGTAAAGTACTGCTGCCAAGCCTCCTCCATACAAAGTCATTGCAGATGCTTCCTGGTCAGTGACGCCTAAACAAGCAGCGAAACACTTACAGCTGTAAGCCTGCATGCCTATCCAAAACAGCCTTGTGGAAGGGAAGGTGCACGGTTTCAGAGAGGACTCTGACGAAGTTTGGATCCTGTGGCAGGATCAGGGCAAACCTGGGGTTAAGAGAAAGGGTTGGATGAAGAGTTTGCATGGGTCTTCCTGCAAGGGATGGTGAGAGCAGTTTCTTGACACTTTGCTGATCCTATTTGCATTGTTGCTTTCCCTTGATTCATAGGCCCACTTCTGTCCCTTTTTACTCATTTTTCTCTCAGTGCTTTGCAGCTGAGTTGTAACTAGAGACAGGGTGTGGGACAAGCATCCTGATGCTGCCAGAAGTAGTGAGAATTTCCCCTGGAGCCCAGCAGGTGTGAGGTACTCATGCCATCCAGATAAATCCCATTGGCAGATCTGGCTTTTTGAAGGACTTTTTTTTTTTTTTTCTCATTGCCCAGATCTGGCATGGATTATTTTAGAGAGATTTTGCTTTTCCCTATGAGGATGGGATATAATCTGTTCTTCGGGACTCTCATCATAATAAACTCCTCCCTGAAAAGGAAGGTGCCAGGAGCTCTCACCCTGAGTGTGTGATGGTCCTCACATTCTTTCAGAACTTTAAAACAAGGTCTTGAACTTCAAAAGCACATATGTGGATTGTGCTGGGAGAAAAGCACCAATTGTGAAGATGCTTTTTGGCTACAAGCTTCTGCATGGTGGCTTGAAACCATCAAGATGGGGAGTTTTTTCCCATCCAGTATGCTTTTTTTCTGTCCATAGCTTGTTGTAGTTTGGTGTAGGGGCTTCACACTGTCACTGAAAAGCCTCAGCAAAAATCAGATTGATGATGTGCACAACTTTATTAGAGACTGACTTTGGAGCACTGGCCACTTACACAAGGCTTTTATTACAACACTTGCTGTTTCCGGTTGTTTATGACTCTGCCAAAGCTGAATGTTTGGGTTCAGGTTTTCCATGCTGGATGTATCCCTTCAAGCTGAATTGCTTTTTGTTGTTCCTCTTCCACTCTCCAAACACTTTTCTCATCTAAGTTGACCTGACAAACATCTAAAAGAAGAAAAGCCACACAGTCCCTATTTTTCAATCCTGGGTCTGAGCAATACTGAGGAGATTGTGTCAATAAGCATTGCTACACAGAAGGAATTAAACCACTTGGAAAACGTCCGGAAGGAAGTTCTTGGCGAAGCCAAGAACCACAATCAGATTTCCCTAGCCTGCAAACTGTGTCCTAAATCTCAATCTTTTTGCTCTTCTTCTCCCTTGCTGTAGGACTTGTGATTTAAAGGTTAGGACGACATGGGTGTCAGAGGAGTCAGAAGCTCTGGATCAATTGGGTTAGGGGATCTCTTTTCTAGAAACAGCTTCCCTTGCAGGACTTGTGTTGGAGATGTCTTGTAATGTGGTATTTCTGTACACTAACCCTGTTCTCATGTGCTGCCCCACAGTCATCTGTGGTATGCACTCTCCCTTCTGAATTTCTTAGAGATAAGCCCAGAGCCCGGCCAAGCAAATAGAAAAAAAAAAAAAAACAAAAAAACAAAACCAAACAAAAACACCAAAAAAAAACAAACAAACAAACAAAAAAAAAAAACCTTTCACAGGAAAGATTGGATTGGCAGCAGGTAGGGGACAAGGACAGAAAAAGGAGACTGCTGTGAGGATAACAGAGCACAGCCCAACACAGCACCTGACCTCTCCATGCAGAGCTCCAAGTACTGCCCCAAGGTGTTTAACATGTCTCAGGAAAATGGATAACATAGGCTCCTTGGTTGCTCTGCTTTCTCTTCTTCTGTGCTCTGCAGATGGCCAGCTTGGACCTGGCCTTGTGGTTCCTACGATGACTTCCTGGTAATGGGCCAGAAAAAACACAGACAGAACCCTGGTGGAAGGTCTCAGGGAACTTTGTGGGACCTACAGAAACACTTTTGTGGTAAAACTGAGGCCTCAGCCACCTGCACATCTAGATGGAGGTCTTTGAGAATGGCAAATCAACTGCTGGAATGAGGACCCAAAATTTTGGGTGTTTCAGAAAAGACCTCTCCAAAATGTGAGGAAAATGTTGCCAATTGAAAGTGTTTCAGATGAGAAAGTTGAATAAAGCTGTTTGCTTTCTTTCCCAAATACATAAGATGGGATTTGATTTAGTTTAGAAATCTGTAATGACCCACCATCCTGGGTCATTACAGATGTATTGTATGTATTACCAAAGCAGAATTTTCTTTAGAGGTTGATTCAGAGCAGTAGCCTGATTTCTTGTGCTCTGCATCATCAATCTCCCCATGGCATCTGACAGACGAAGGCAACTTGATGTCTGTACACGTCTAGCTGGATGCTGGGGCATGTATGCTCTGTTTGGATTAAGTAGGTCCCATTCTAACACACTTCCCACCAAACTATACTCTTCTTGAGGCTGTAGTGCCTTTCTTCTTCCTGCTCTCAAAAGTGATTGTAATTTACACATAGATAGATAAAGGGTAGAGGCAGGAAGCCAGCTCAGTCATTTCAGTCACACTAAATCAAGCCTTTCCCTTGAGTCGTGTCTTTATTATTATGGTCAGGAAGCCTTGAGGACTTCCACAAGGTCCATCCACAAGGATACCTGAATCTGTACATCACTGCACAAAGTGAGGAGGCTTTGGGGGGAACAAGGGATTGCCCCTAAGAAACCAGTGCAGATGACAGTCTTAGATGAATTGCAGTCTCTGGCTTGCTCCTTTTGCCTGATACATCAGGTCAGAGGGGGTGTTGGATATATCTCCCTGTGATCTAGTCCTGATGTGGCATCAGCAGCCACAGGGAAAGCTTCAGCCTGGCTCCTAGTCAGAATCACCCAGCACAAACTGAAGGAGACAGCCCTGCTCCAGCCACATGATATTTAAGACTGGAAAGCTCATCCAACTGAAACTGAATTGCTTTTATACTTCCACTAGTTTTCAACCAGATCAGTTCCCTGACCGCATTCATCATGAGACCACAGGGATGCCTCTGCTGCTGTAAGAGCAGAGAAGGGAATGGGAGAATGCGGGGTAGGTGGATTTACCCCGAAGATTAATGCTGGCTTTGCTTGCCCTGACTCAGGGTAGTAGTCAGAGACAGATACAGCTCTGTGACATGCTGCAGCATGTCAGTTCACATGCACAGTTCTGTGAAACTTCCTTACTTTGAAAATACGTCAATGAACTCTTGGTTCAAATTTAAAATGATATATAAATCACAGCATTTTTTGGCTTAAAATACAATGCCTTACCAAAAAAAAAAGTACGTTCACTAATCCAGCCAAGAACTGTAATAAACTGTCAACATCAGTCTTGTTCACTTCATTTTGGGGTCTTGTTAGTCCTCACAGAAAGGTTCTTCAGCTATGATATCCAGGCTGGTGGTCCGTGGAGATTTTTCTGTTCCTGTGGTTCTGTTTTTTCTATCTGAATCTGATAAACCTCATTAAAAGGAGTCAGAACCCTATGGGATGAAATGTCAGGCCTGTCTTCAAGAAATACTGTGCTCTGAATTGACCCAACACAAGCTAGCTCCATGTGGGATCTAATGCAGTCATTATAGTGCACTGCTGAGCCCAGCTAATACAAGTTTTTGAGAAGTAGATTATATTAGTTGCCACTCAGCACCTTGTGATTGCATTTCCATAGCTTTTGGACCAGTTTGGAGTGTGGGCAAAAACATGTCCTGCCTGCCTGCTTGCAAAAGACTGTGTGTATCTACGTGCATGTATATGTAATCACATAAATGAATTCTCTAGGTGACATGAAAATCCTTGCCCATAGTACAGGAAGGATGTAAGAAGCTGCAGTCTTTGCCTTCCTGAAGTGATGGGGCCACTTTGAATATAAATCTGAACATTAAAAAATTTCCTGAGGGAAGGCAGGGCCAAGTCAGAACTACACAAGTAATATAAAACTGCAAAAAAGACATGAAGATTTACGGACCGGGTGTCCTCTGTTCCCAGGTAAAGGAAAACAAGTACTTACACAAGAAGAGGAGGAAGGGGAAAAGCATAATTCTTACTGTAAACTTCACTTAAATTAGGGCTGTGATACAGAGACAGCACGTGTGGCAGCTCAGCTTGGTTTTCACAGTCCCATACCTTGTTTGTTTGATTTTGGTGGGTTTTTTCCTACGATGCTGTTCTGTCCTGAGCCACCCATGCCCCAATCATCCCTGTGACATAATGCTTCTATGTTAATCCGTAGCTGCCATCCCACATACTTGTGCCTGCTTCCTGCACCCTGTGCCAAACCTACCTTGGTTTTGTTGCTATGAGGTTTCAGCCTTCACTCAGCTACACCAATTCTTGCCAGTACAACTTGTCATCAGCTCTAAGGTCAGTTCCTCACCGACATCCCATTCACACGTCATCAGGCAGCCATGGGCTCCCAGCTAAACCCAACCCTAAAAAAGAAAGGGCTTAGCAGTTCCATAAAAATTAAAGAGTTGCCTTTGTTTGTCTTCATCACCTCCCAGGTGACACTCTATTGAGAGCAGCAGCTCCTAGTCCAAGCCTTGTGCCCATCAGGAGCACTACGTGGCAGGCAGATCTAGTCCAGGAAGCAATCAGCATGGAATAAAAAGCCTACAGTGGCAGCTGTTGTTGCAAGAGACATCATTTTTGTTCAGGTTTTTTCTTATAGCAGGCTGTGTCCCTCCAGTGATATTTTATTTACCACTTCTCAATTGTCTTAGGAATGCTTCATAGAGGTGTAGTTGGTCATCAAAGAAGCCACCAAAGCCATTCCTCCTTGCCAAGGTTTGACTCCATCCCAGAAGACTCAATTGTTCCTCAAAGTGAGTGGCACTTTTTGATTGCATTCCCACGAACAAGAGGTTATGGCCACCCCAAATTAATCTCTGACTTGCAGGAGCAGGGCAGGGTGCACCAAGAGGAGGCAGTGAAAAGATTAAGTGTGAGTTTTCTGTCACACTCATCAGAGTCTCCAGGATATAGTTTACAGGTTGAGGGAGTCTACCTGAGATGCCTCTACCTCAACCAACATCAGGTGATGTTTTCTTGTTTTTTGCTCCTCCGGGAGAATGTCTCAGTCAGAACAGACATTAAAATGATCACAGAGCACCAAAGGGTTACAAGCACTTTGAGACAGCAAATGGATTTTATGTCCAGAACACTTCTCCTGATGGCATAGAGGGAGACATTCCTTTCACCAAACAGAGGAGAAACCAAGGACTGGCTTGTTGAGAATTTAGATATAGATTATGAGATAAAGATCTCTCAAAGTGCTAGTCTTCCATCACCCCAGGACCCACTATTCATGTCTCCCTCCCCTGGTCAGCAGCGGTCCAACCTCAGGTACTATATACAGGATTCTGGTGGGGTTCAAATTTCTGATCCCATCACCTCACAGGTCTGGCTGAAACAACTACTCCAGTGGGAGTGACAGAGCAGCTGCTCCTTTCTCCTCTTTGAGCCCCAGGCAGGCAGGTCCCCTGAGCTCATACCGTGAAGAACCTATTTTGCTGCATATGGATAGTTCCCTCTGGCACCGAGAAGTGACTTTTACTCCATGCAGTTTAATCAAACCTCTGCTGTGGCATCAGTCCTAAAGAGGAGGTGTTTCTTCTCAGGACTAAAGACTAGACACTTTGGCTGCATCCTGGTGTGGAGGCAGGGACTGCAGGTGACCTCCTGCCATGCCCCAGCTGGCGTAAGCTCACCAAGCCCTGCACTCAGATGCTGCACGTGGTTTTGTCACACAGACCTGTGCATGCCTGCCCTGTGCAGCCCTTTCTGGGTGGACAAGCAGGTCTGAACTTCTGAGTGACCCAATGGTCACATTAGGAGGTGCATTGTGCCTTTGCTCACATACCATTGACCAAGTCACTCTAACATCACGTGGAGGAGGGAGAACAAACAGCCTTCTGGTTTCCAGGTTTGCTTGGGAGGGATGCATACCTGGAAAACTGACTTTACAACTACAGCAATCTGAACAAAATACAAGGCCCCAGAACCTGAAGTAGATGGAACCTGCTGAATCAGACTCCTTAGTCCTCCACAGCAGGGGATGCCCTCTTATTGCTGGTTTACAAGCACCATTCTCCACCACGAAAGGGTCTGTTGCTTCTGTGTGTAGCTGCCTGTCACTGCTGAGCTCACTGTGGGAGTGTGGCTGTAAACGTGCTGAAAAGCCAGCTTGTACTCAGGAAGCACAGGAATGCCTGCAGAATAAATAACAATGTAAATTAGACAGGAGTGGAGCTCACCAGCCCCAGCAGGAGTTATCCCCTTATCCAAACATTGAGCCAGCAGCTGATGAGCTTCCTTGTGTGCTCAGCAGGGCTCCTGCCAAGCTGAAAAGATTAAGAAGGAAAACTTGCCCCAGCTGAACAAATAGCCCAAAGGTCTGCCTGAGGCTCAATAGATGATTGGGGTGGCATGGTTAGGCATTAGTTTCTGTAGCCTGAGAGACAGATGCAAGGAGCACCCCATCCAGCAGCAGCTGCCACACTAGCCTGCAGGACCTGCAACCAGCCTGAAATTCTGCCCTCTGGAAAAGATCTTCACTCAACAGGCAAGAGCAAGGTTCAGTTCCAGTCATACAAATTCAAATACCATGCACTCTTACTCATGCTCTTCTCTTAACCACAAGAACAGATACCTGGGAAATCAAATGCCTCCTACTTTCTTTGTCCCAGCCCTAGCACAGAAAAACAAGTAGTCTCTAAAAGAGACATCATGTCTTCCAGAAATGTTGACAGTCCTCTGTGTTTCACCACTGCTTCTGAGCCCAAGAGTCAAGTTCTTCTTGGCTTATCTCCCCTAGGATATTTGATGGCTCAGCAGGGACTGCAAATTTATGTCTTACAGCTAGTGAAGCACGGCTCAAAAACATCTTCTAATTTACAGCCAAGCATTTATGCAAACATAAATCCAGCGTTGATCCATAGGGACCAGTGTAATCATACATTAGGAAAAACAGAGCATTTTGAAGCTCTAGTGACAGGTTCAACCCCACCTTCTTTAAATCACCTTCAATGATCTTGGCCTCATTTTAGTTCCCAACCGAAATTAAACCTGCTGTCACACTACTTTTCCTGAGTTTCTGCTGTACCTGAGCTCATCATAAGAGACTGACAGCAGGAAGGAGAGGGGGCTGGAGAATCCAGTGAATATTATCATCATGGGGGGAGTTTTTAATATGTTTTCCATCATAGCTATAAACTGAATGGGGACTTTTATGATGCTATATGTATGGCATCCCAAAGGATGGAAAATAAAACATATTTTTATTAAGCCTCTTGAAAGATATAACCACTCATTTTTATCTGTTGGAACCCTACAGATGGGAGACTTGACAACTACTTTGCTTTCTGAAGGCAAGAGAGTTTTTGCGGTGGTCAAACTGAATGTTACTCTAATAGCTCAACACCAGGACACCCCAAAACAATGTAAACAGGGTTTGGCATCTCTAGACCCTCAAAGGTCAGTTCTGGCATATCTTGGAGTTAAGATGTGACTTTGAGAAAAATTTGAGGGGTGATTCTCATTTTCTCTGGTAAAGGAAAAAAAAATGTGAATATCTTTGCTTTATGACATTTAATATAAGCAGATGTGACTTCGCTCTGCTTTCCTCTGCGACTCTTCTTTCACCAGAAATTGCTCACCCCTCTGTGTTGCTTGTGTTGCTCTCTGCCTGCATTCATTCACTAGAGACTAAAATTAGACCTAGCAATGATTCTTCTGAAATCACAGACTCTGGAGAGACACGTAGGTTTTCCACCAAACACGTAGAAACCACAGAGTTTAGTTCGTGGGATTGTATGTGACAGGAACCCAGTGGAAAAATACTGTTGGGTCTCTGGGAAGTCTTTGTACTGTCCTCAAAGGAGCCAGAGAAATACAAACTCTAAAGGGAAAGCTTTTCACATGAGAGAAAGTACTGACACAGCTGATCTTCCCAGGTGATGTTATGGGAACAAGAAACAAACAGAAGTCTAACTTCCATATAGCATTTCATGAACCTGGATTCAGCACGTCATCTCTGAGCTGCTCCAAAACAGAGGTAGCCATGTCAAAAATGCTATCCAGTGGGGATCCCTACCTGTACCCTGGAGTGATAATAACACTTAAAATTTGGTCTTAGGTCTGTATTCCTTAGGAAGCACCCCTCTTTTACTCTTATATATGTGCACAGAATGTCTACAGTGATTCTGATCCAAATAGAAGCAGCCAGAGTTAGAGAAGGACACTTAGATGTGTTTTCACTTCCTCAGTCTCGAGGAGTTTCCATCAGAGCACCTACAACCTATATCAGCAGTCTTGTTGATAACACTGACCTTGTGTAAGAAACAGTAAAAAACATGATCCATGGACACCAAGAGATTTACAGATGCAGAATGCAGAAAGCAGGACAGTGGTTATGGAGCTGAATACATAGCACCCAAGGACAGGAGATGATTTAAAGGGACCTATAAATATACAGGCACTTTTCACTGGGGGTGGTTTGGTATATCATCGCTGAAGCCTTCAACAAATCACATAAATAAAGAAGTCATACAAACAAAGGTAAATCAAAAAGTGTTTTATTTATCAGATACTCTGAAGAGGCCTCTGATGTGGCAGAAAGCTGATTACAAAGTTTAAAGTTGTTAACTTGGCAAAAAGAAAAAAAAATTGCACTTTTCTCCCACTGTGCAGTTCTTTTTCTTTGTCCTGACATCAGACTGAAAGCTGCATAAATCTCTAGAGGCATCTCGCAGTACTTGCATGGTTTCTGGACTAAAAATGGTGTAAGTGCATCTTGGACAACAGAAGTGCCTGTTGCCCCACTGCAAAGGGTACTCTAGGGAAGTGTCCATGGCAAGGAAGGTCACTGTGAGCAGCTCCCCAGGTGAAGGTTGTTGAGGTGTGCATGCCTTGCCTGTATCTCTGTGTTCAGCCTGTATCACTGTTCACAGACAGGAGTCTAATTTGTCATTTAAGCCTTCAGCTGTGGGGATACCCCAAATTACCAGGCAGGCAATTCAGAGCTTCACTTCCCTTGCTATTTTCCCAGCGCAAAACTGATATTTCCCATGCCTCTTTAAGCCTGCAATCTCTCTTTTGGTGCACCACAGAACCCAAGAGATCCTCAGCATCTTCCTCCATATCCATTCCTCTTTAAAACGTGAAGGCAGAGAGTGTGTTGGACGCTAAAGCTTTCAGTCTTTCCTTTAGACTTTTCTAGATACACAGTCAGCCTCTTATTTTTCCTCCAGATCTCACCAGTTGCTTTGTCCCTTTTTAGAAGTGTGAGGGCCCTCTACTTCAGCTAAGACTTCACTGATGCCAAATTGGAGATTATTGTTTTGGACACTTTGTAAGGCTTTTTTGTAAGGATATCCTCCTTAATACACCCATTTTTCAGTGTAGCTTGACATCGTGTCTTCCATTTTGTCTGGTCCATTTTCCTTCCCCTCAAACTCATATTGGATGATGCAGAACTGCTGCTTTGCCATTTATTCCCCCATCTTGAGCACTACCCATTTGATCCATTGAATATACTTTCATAAGCAGAAAATTTTATGCCTGTCTTTGTGGAAGGAAATCAAATTAATTTCAGTCTGCTCCTGCAACTGGAAAAGACCTCTGCAAATTGCCAAGTCTCCATCTCATCACAGACAGGTGAGATAGAGTTTTAAAATATTCAAGGTCCAAGCTAAACTCACTTTTAACCTTTTGACCATTGCACAAGATGCTTGAATGTCATGCTCTGCTCTCCAGCTCTCTTCCCATAGACTTAAAAAAAAAGGGGCACATTCTCATAACTCAATATGTCCTTGACTTCCATGGGCTTCAAATCAGTTCCTTCTCTTTAAGAAAATAGTAATTTAAAGGATTCTCTGTGTCTATTACTGAACCACACTGGACAACTTCTCTTCCTTTTCTGAAGAGTAAATGAATATTTAATAAGTGTCCTGCTACTTCCAGTATCTTATGTGCAGTCATTATGGTCTATAGATCAAACCTAATGACTCCTGATAAATGTATTAAGTTCCCCATGTTGCTTAAATGGCTGTAATAAAATCACGAGGCAAAGGTATCTGGCAATAATTGCCTCAGTTCCTGACCTCATTCCTCATGAATCTGCATACAGCTGCCTCTTACCCCCATCAAATCCAAACCCTAGAAGCCTTGAACACACTTGAACATGCCAAATTCCCAGTAGATTAGCCTCACTTCACACACCACATCAGAATGCTTTATCCTCGCTTTGAAGAAATCACTTCCTTAAAATGCCTCTAGTTTAAAGCAACAGATGAGTTCACCCCTGTGGCCCAGCCTTGGCCCTCGTTCTTTGCTGAGTCTGACATTTTATACACAAGCTGATGTCTTCTAAAAGCTTTGAGGGTTGCAAGAGTTTCTCCATTCATCCTTCATTATGTACCCACACTTCACATGCACTGTGCTCCCATCAATGGATATGTGTGGTCACTTGCTCATGGATCCAGGACATGCCTGACCCCTTCAGGTACTTCAAAACCAAAAAATTAGTGGCTCACTAACCTCCTGAGCCAAAATGTTATTTTTTTTGTTAAACTCTTTTGTCTATTTTACTCTTGTGAATTTGTCTAAATATTTTTCAAGCCAAATAAACTTTCCCCGACCACAGAAAATTTCAGCATAAAGTTCCACAGCTGAAATGCAAAGTGCATGAAAAAGCATCCTCTCTTCCTTTCTTTGTCCTGCCACTTAGCTTCTTTCAATATACCCCAGATCTTGAATGGGAAGATACGGTGGAAAATCATTCCCTGTTCATTCTTTCAAAGATATTCATACAGATTTCAACCACACCTTTCCCTGCTTTTCTTTTTTCCTGGGCATCTCATTAGCCTCATATGGATGGACGGATTGTCCCTTTTCACTTTTTCAGAGATCTGCTTTTTACACGAACATTTTCTATGATGGACACATATTCTTCAGAAATGGGCTGAGAACTGTCAGCCTTGTTGTATGTCATCAAATGGCCCTTTCAGTCACTACTGAATGTGCTGCATTTGGACTCCCTCCTTAGACTAGTAAGTGGTTAAACACCTGTAGAAGAATGTGGCAGAACTGCTAAGTACCAGTTGGTTTCCATTCCCATCAGTGTGAAAATGCCTGAACTTCTCAAGTGGCCAGAGTTGTGAGTTACCATGCCTCTCAGCTGGGGCAACTCCCTATATCTCTTCTCTTTGCCTGTGGCAAGCACACAGTGATTCATTTCACCTTAGTCTGAAGTGTTAAATTACATTATTCTTCATTTGCCCAGGGATAAATTGACTCAGCATTTAGGCTAAGCATTTACTACAAGGTTTGCATCCAGACAATTACCTCAGCTTAGCTGATGCTCAGTAACTTGTTAAGCCACAGTATCTTAATTACAAGACCTAAGGCCCTCATAAAACAGATTGGGATTTTGAGATAACTTCTGCTTCTATTTTGGAAAGCTGGAATAAATTCCAGGGCAAAACTATTTTAAAACAAAGCTCTGCATTACAATCTCCCATCGTGTAGTCAGAAGAGTTTTGTACATAAAACAAGAGTTGCAGCCATTTCTTTTATAATCCAAACTGTCCACCAAATACAGAAATAAGATGAAAAACTACCCTTGGCATAGCTAATTGCAATTAGAGACTTTTGAAAATTCAAGCTCTCGTTCCCCACTTCAAACACAATTCAGCAAAGTGTTTAAGCTCTGAGTTGAATGGGATGACTTAAGTGATTGGAATTAACCACGTGTTGAAGTATTTTGCTGAACTAGGAACCTAAGGAGGAAAATAATGCCTTAAACTATGACAATTCTTCAGCTGAAAGAACACAGAAGACCCTTATTCTGGGTAACAAAATTATATTTCTTATGCATTTTCTTGTCTTTAAAAAATGACTCTTTTAACATGGCTTGTGCTGCAGCCTTTGGATAGGGATGAGTCTGGTCTTTTGCAAGCTGAGAAATAACTTCTCAAGGAAAATGTCTTCCCTTAGCAGTGAAGAGATAGTGCATGAGTCTGCAACACTGACAGCCACCCTTTGGCCCAAGTATTTTCCAGTTTGGTTTACCATGTATTCAAAGGTATGTGCCCAGCAAGGAATGCTAATTTTTGTACTTTGCTTATTAGGATCAATTCTGACAGCAGCATAATCTGAGTAACTTCACCTTGTTCAAGACCAACATAGTATAATTTAGAGTAGTTTTTAGCACAATATAGTTCTTAAAACATGGGCTGTACCAAGATGCATTCCTATATGTTGCCTCTGAACATTGTTAATATTCTGTACTTAATATACAGATACGTTGAAAAGGCTTTTAATTAGTTTGAATCAGTCCTTGAAACTGGGACGTGATGTTTTGGTGGGGTAACATCAGAGAATGTACTTGCTCCTTGTACATCCATGATTTTTATGACCTTACAAATTCTTCTCTCACTCATTTGCCATGGTAAATGCCAGTCATTTGCCATGGTAAATGTGACTGCAAATACCAAGGAAAGAAACTGTGAAGGCTGCAGTACAAATTCAGTTCTTGTAAATATTCCAGGCATTCATGTTAGGCATCAGCTGTGATTGAAATACGGGGATTTGGGGGTTTTTTGTTTTGCTAGATGATTGCTTTGTTTGGGATAATAACTGAAGCATGGCCTTGACAGAAATTACTTTACTCTTGTTCTGAGAGAACAATTTTGCCAGTTAAGGTCCACAAGTTTAAGGGTGACGTGTAGTCCGGCTTTTGAGAGAGAAAGTGGTATCATGAGCATTTTCTTCTCAGACCCCTTCCCTGTGCTTTTTGTGTTCTGCAGTAGAGACAAGTTAGCTTCCACCAATTATCCATCTATTCTGTTATCTCACTGCTACAATCTTTTTTTGGTCCCATTATCAGCAGTATATTAGTTGAGGCAAATAATCCACTCAAAAATCAAAAATATACACCAACAGCACATTAGAGGAACAGACCTCATGTATCCTGTGTCAAGCTTATAACAGTGTTGAGGACCATGTAATTGTCACCATGTTATCCTGACTTTTGCATCAGGCTACAGAAGACCAGGGCCATTCCTAGATAAACTGTTCTGTTGTTAAAAAAATGTGCAATTTATATTTTTCTTCAACTTGTTGTTCATCTTACAGTGTATTATGTAAGGTCTTCATTCAGTAGATCAAAGTCCTGCATCAATAAAGCACTTTAGGCAAATAGAGCTGGAATAGCCCATCTCCCTACCCTAAAGTAAGACCCACTTTGCCTGTGCCCTTCCTAAAACCTCCTGCAGTCTCCCAAGGCCTTGCAAGCTATAAATCTCATTATTCTTCAGGGAGTTTTACGTATTTCGACTACTTTGATGGTGCAGTGACTTTTCATGGAAGAAGCCCTACCTCAGTACAGCTGGGCTTCTCTCTTGGGTGTCTAAAGATTCCTGCTTGTCAGTCTTTGGGGCTTGCTTGTCTTCCTTCTCACAGAGACACATCCTCCAGGGCCATTCTCCTAAATGGCACTGACAGACACCTATGAACAACATGCTCAGAAACCTTCAACTCATAACCCCCTCTGGTAGCAGGTGGGCTCCTGGCTCCTGTGGGGAGTCCAGATGTTTTGCCCTGGATGTTGCCCTCCTTATCCAAACTCCTTCGTTGCTAGAGGAGTTAAAAATGCCTGCCTCATGCAGCGATGAGCACACGATGTCTGGCAAATGCTGCAGATGAGGTTTCTCAGTCTAAGGAAAATGCTGCAATTAACACTACATTAATTAACAGAAGAAAAAGCAAGCTATTTTTGGAAGTAGTGCCTGCCCACTCAATAGCATTCAGAAGACCCATTGTACCCTTCTGCTAACAAAGCCTCATTAGCCCCCCAGAACAACCAGTCCAGAGATGGGGAAAGATGATTTAAGCTAGGGCTGCTACACACTGTGCAGATCCAGATTTCGAGAACCCATTTTCTGGCCTATGTCCCAAAATTCTGCTGGATTGGAAAAGGAAACCCTGGGATGCCAGTAGGAGCAGAAGCTAAAAAGTAGCAGGGACTGCCCTGCTTTTTATAATTCTGCTGTCATGGGATAGAAGAACCAGAGCTCCAGTATGTGCTTGGCTGAGAGATCTAAGTCTGTTTTTGGAAATCCATACTTGGCTCTTTTTGGACAGATAGTGTCTCTTTGAAGCATTAAAAAAAAGTGCTTACAGAACCTGGCTTGTCCAATTTACCAGTGTAAGAAGAGGCAGGGCTCTACCTGATGTCATTTTTCACATCCAGATAAGAAGACCATGCCAGGGCAGCTTTTTAGTTGTCTGTGGTCAGTGGCATGGTGGCTTCATAAGGAAGCCTCATTGAAAAAGAGATAAATAAAGATAAACCACAGGAAAATCAATAAACAGAGGGAGAATGAAACTACATGAAAAAAAATGCCCCCAGAAATCCTAACTTCTCCAGTTTGGTCATTCCTGCTTGTGAAGCTGATTCAGGTGGTGTTTGAATGATGTAAAGACCTCTGTGTAGGTTGACCAGAGGTGGAAATCAGCAGTGTTACACTCATGTACCAGTAACACAAAGCCAGATTGCTGCCGTGCACGAGTCCCAGCGTGGCTGCTGTCTTCCCTGCCACAGTCTGGGAATTGCTGACTCTGGGAGCAGCTCTGGGGACTCAGAGAAGGAATAAATTAGTGCTCATCATTGAGAACTGGGGAGGAATTTTCCGATGGATGTGTTTGTTGTCGGAAAATGTGGGTTCATTGACAGCTGCACACGTGGCAAGGGTGGACTGACTTCAGTGACACTTTTTTTTCTTTTTTTTTAGGACAAGAACAGTTTTCATGTCCAAGCATGGAATTTTTATTCAAAAACAGAGCCAAAAACAGCAGTTCCAGAGTGCCCATTTATCCGGTGATTGCCATGTGTATTCGGAGATGGAAAGCATGGGTTTAAGTCCCTGTTGCATAGGATTTGATTTTCATGTCCTTGCATTTCTAGCAGGTCCCATCACTCAGGAGATAGTTATCTGGAGAGAAGAACATGATCCCTCTTGCTGGGGAGGGCTGTTTATGTCTTTGTTTTGCTTTGTTTGTTTGTTAAGAATACAGCATTATTTCATGCAGTAAGAGAAAAAGAAAAACAAAGTTCTTGAAATCTCAAGTGATGCCAGAACATATTTTCTACCCAGCTACTTGCCATAAATAAAACTGACATTTTATATCTTGGCCATTGCAGCTAAATGACTGCCATGATTATTTTTTTTCTTCTTAATAAAATAGAAGTCATGTTAACACACACTCGTTACCAGAAAATTTGGTCTCGTTTCAGTTGGTGCAAAATGCAAACAGCGAAAATATTGGTTTAGAAAGACACATGAGAGGCTTTTTTTTTCCTACCAAGCTTAATTTTCATTTGGGTGACTCGTCTGCAATCCAGATGGTGTGTATGAGGCGGGGAAGACAGGCACCATTACTTTTTTTCTTCCAAGAACCACATTGTAAATAAATTTGGAAAGGGGACCACTTAGAGAAGACCTGTTCCGGGAGATGCCAATTTTAATTCTGCCAAGGTGATTAGTACAGTTCTATTTCCATACAGTCCTTTAAATTTTTCTAAGTCCTCAACTGGACATTAAGTGACTCACCACCTCTTAGAATATTTTTTTTATCTGAAACATTTCACTGTGCCCTTTGGCAATGGATTTTTATGCTGCAATTTTATTTAAAAGTTTGCATGAGGAACTTCAAGATTAAGAAAAAAAAGGTTAAAAAGTTTATGTGTCCATCTATAACTGCCTAGTTCTGCACATCTGGAGAGTACCTGGGGATGGGATCTTTTCCTTTCCTGGCACAGATCTGAGTTTGATCCAAAGCTTACATTCCATTACACATTTTAATGCATTTCTCTGCATTCTCAGACAGTGATTTTTATGAGTAAATAACATTAACAATTAATAGATCAGAATGTTAAGCTCTTGAACTCAGAATTGGGTTGCACAGTGAATAGTGGAGCTCACTGTCTCAGGATGAAAATAACAGGCTTGTATATGACAGAACCAAGTTAAACTCCTGCCATGGACTTTTTCAGTCTTTATGATGGCTCTGGAGCTAAGACTGGGCTTTGCATATATATACAAACACACTCAATGGTATGCTGCTTTTAGTAAGACCCTTTTATTTCCTCTGAGTCCTGGACTCTGTTCATGCAATGACTCATGAGCAAACAGCTTTGCAGAACTTATCCTTTGATTTGTAATGCTCCCTGCTGTGCCTCTGCAAAGTCTTTTATTTCTTTGCAAAGTTTGCTCAGAACACTTTCATAACTATAATCTCCCAAAATCTGAAATCAATGAGCACTGTATCCATTACACTAAGGATGCATTTGTCTTGCCATTTTCAACTTTGAAAATTGGAAGCTTTAAAGCATTCTCCGTTGAAGGCATGAACACATACTACTGCTTAGGAGCCCAAATCCTGCTAGCTGTCAGTGGAGTTCAGGTACTAATGTCAGATTCCTAAACACTGCTTTTAGCAGCAGTCTGAGGTGCTTGAGCCTCTTTTTCGTATCCAAGCTCTCCAGCTATGTTTGTGCTGCCTCCAGTAGAAGTCCTGGAGCTCAGAGCAAACCAAATGCCTTGAGATGGTGACACCTGCATATAAGGTGGGACCCCAAGTCCCACCCAGATTTACCACCTCAGAAATTCGTTTACATGAAAATTCTGAGTTCAGCTGAGAAGCCAGACCTGGCTTTGCTTTTTAGCTCCTGCTTCTGGCAAGAAAGGGAGACTTACAAGACCCTTTTTGGGCTCTGCAGACACAGGCAGAGTGAAGGGGTATGTCTTAGCTAACACCAGGTAAGAGCACTAGAAAAAGCTGATCAGAGATGTGGAATCTCCTCTGGAAATATCCAAAACCCACCTGGACCTGATCCTATGCAACCCACTGTAGGTCAACTTGCTTTAGCAAGGGGGTTGGAGTAGATGATCTCCAGAGATCTCTTCCAACCCCACCCATCCTGTGATTCTGCTTGATCAGATTATGATTGATTATGCATTAGGTGCATAATGTTCACCCATCTTTTCTCCCAAGCTCTCATTTCAGTGGCATTTTCATATCTAGCTCACCCAGTTGCTCTAGACAAACTTGGTAACTGTAAACAGCACCGGCAGCAAAATATTTCCTCCCATCCTCCCCAACGACATCTGAACAGTTCACAAATGCTGAGAGATACAGGCTTTGCAATACCTCTGTGGAGAGCAGGCTTGTGCTACCTGCTTTTATTGACAGATGGAGAGATGAATGATGTCACTGTCTTGCAGAGGTTGTCACAAAAATTTCCAGCTAAGTGACGATGAACATAAATTGTTTTATATTTCCTTGGAAGCCTCCTTCTCCTTCTTGCCTCAGACTTGAAGGACTGCTAAAATATTAAGTGGACAGCAAGAGCTAGATGGGAAATTTTGTCCCATTCATCTTTCATTCTCTCTTATGGGACACTTTATAGTGTTGGGGACTTCAAAGGGTTGTACCAGATAAGCAGAAGAGAAACACAGATGAGCTGAAACATCAACGAGCATTGGATGAGGTCAATTAAAATCCAAATTAAACAAATGGAGCTTTCAACTGCGATCCAGACAGGAAGAAGCAGTTGAGTTGCAAGGTTGGAGATGAAAAGAATTCCAAAGGGTTGAGGCAGAACAGGAGCAGGGGGTGGGAAGTGTAGGAGTAGCTAGGGGCGACATGGCAGTGTGGGGCAGAAGTACCTTTCATCTATTGTCTTCAGACAGGACCAAAACTCAAATTTACCTGGATCAATGATGCCTGGAGGACTTGAAAGGGAAAAGCCCTGGCCAAGTTAAGGACTGTCTCGGTGGCTACAGAAAGGAAGAAGAAGCAGAGTCCCAGAGTAAGGGTCGGGGTGAGTGAGGGCGAGGACAAGCTGTGCTGCAGCAGGCAGAGCAGTGGACCAGCAGTGAGAAGAGGCAGATTTTGTGCCAAGTGGATTCTGGGTCACGTAACCCGAGCCAAGCTGCTGAGTCACTCTGCAGAGCCTTCCAAAAGTCAATTTGCCCACCTCCTGCTGCCTCAGTCAAACCCATCTGAAAGCAGGGGTCAGGACAGTCAGGAGCTGTGCTGTGAAAACAAGGTGCTGGCTGAATATGCCAGAGGTGACCATGAAAAGGTCTGAGCCCACAGCGAGACCCTCTGAAACAACAGCAGAGGACCCCTGAAATGCTGGGATAAAAAGACTGGCTTTGTCTCGTACAAGAATTTTATCAATTCTTTGCATTATTCTTTGCCCATCCAATCTACAAACTTGGAACACTTTCTGTTCTTCAAGGCTCTTATTGAAGTCTGGAAAACTAAAGCAAAAGCTACACTTGTAGCAGTGGTAGATTAGAGTTTAAGCAGTTCATACACTTCCCTTAGGCTGCCTCAATAATATTTTTTCCTAACATCGCCTGGGTTTACTCCCCTGACCATTAAAATAAGGTACCTTTATTCAAATAACTGTTCCAAACCACTTTTCAGAGTCATTGTTTTCCCTGTTTTAGTCTTCCATCTCCCAAGTTTGCCTAATACCTGTATCTTTGCTTTCTTGAAGGAAATCATCTTAATGATCTCAAAATTACTGTCTTTTGGCTTATGCTTCCATGTGGATCATCTGACTCCATCAAGAATCTTCAACCAGTGCAGTATAATCTCAAAGACATTATGTTCCTGACTTAACAATGGCAGATTATAGAAGCTAGAAGCCAACTAATGCTCTGTTGACAAGTGAAAAGGTACAGTGTGATCCCAGAAATTATCTATTGTGCTTGGCCAGAAGATCCCAAGTTTGAAAATAGATATGTGATCACTTACTAAGATCTAGCAAGAAGAGAGGAGTGGATGAAGGGGCTACAGGACAAACAAACATAGCAAGCAGCCATACAGCAGAGAGAAGGTTGTTGCATGATAAGGAATGACAAGGGAAATACTGGGCACAAATCCACAGGGATACAGTTTTCGTGCCTTTTTGTGTTCAGAGACATTACCCTGGCCTGGATCAGAACATGGTTTACATGAACAACCTTTTCCTTGCACAGCAATCTAGTTCCAGTAAGACACACAGCATTCCCTTTTCTCTTAATTTACTGGCATTGCAAAGACAAGATCTTGGAGGCCTCTCCAACAATTTCCCTTCAGTATCTCGGTTTATCTTCCTTTTCTTCTCAAGAATCCCAGGACAAGCCTGATGTCAAACTCTTTCCTTGAGGGTGATTTCCATCACTCCCAGAGTTATGTTCAAACACACATATAGCCTAGTAATTAATACGAACTATCATGAGCTGACATGTACCTCTGTCTGTGTATCAGTATCCTCCATGCTTCTAGAAGATGGATGGATTTAAATAGCATCTTTGAAGACAGCTGAAGCAAGTTAACTAGGGATTGACTAACACAGTAAAGCTATTTTTAGCAGTCAATTTATATCTGGTTACCTTGTTACGGGAAGCTTATGCAATACTAGTAAATTCTTAACTAAGGAGATAGATTGGACACCAAAATTATTTCACTCTGAGAATGTCTAAAGGACTTCAAAAAGAAATACATCTGACAGAAAGAGATTTACTTGCCTTCTAGTGTTGCAAGGGCTTTATTTTTTCCTTCAAGGTTTCCTCTGAAGCTATGCAGGCTACCAATAAAAAAATGGAAATTCATGATGAAATACCTGCCCCCAGGAGCAACTTATTGAAGTAAAGTTTCAAGTCTCACCATCTTCACCAGTATTTCATATGACCTATTAGCACCAGCATTTTAGGGTATACATTTATAAAAGACTGATGGTTTAGCACACACATGCAAAATACACTTTTCTGGGCAGCCAGGAAGCATCGGCATGGCCACAATGATCTGAACAGTCCTGAGCTGACCATCCCAGAAAACTAATAGCTCTGCACAGATGGAAAACACTGGGCAAAGCAAGCTGCCATTAATCTTCTGCCTCTCCTCCCTGGAGAAGGAGGACGGAAGAGGAGGTACAATTCTAATTTTGTTTTTACCTTTGCAACTCCACTAAGATTGTCCCTGGATCCAAGTAAGGACAGAGTTTGGCCCGTTGACTACTGAGCAGGAGTAGAGGCTGATGCAACTGGACCCATGTGCAGAGGCAGCTGGCCAGTAACACAAACTGTCTTGGGAGCCAGGGCACGATGCTGTGAAATGCTTGATCCAGCACAGCAAGATGTTTTCCTTATTTGCAAGCCCTAATATGAGAAAAAGACACACCAAGTATATATAGCTCTGGGGTTCTGGATGGAGAGCTTCTGTGTCCTCAAAAAAATTATAAATAAATAGTTTGCTGGACAAAGGGGGACAGCACTGCCCAGCTTGGAAGGAATCGCTTTTTTTGGAAGCATCAAGGGAGGGCAAATGGCACCAAGCCGCTTCTAAAAATTGATTAGGAGGGCAAAGCATGTGCAGGTTTCCAAGCAATGAGTAAGCACCATGACATCAAGGAAAGGTTTTGTCAGTGGGATGAAGAATTCCCACCAGAGATGTGTCTTGGGGATGCAGAGCCTGGCAAATGGAAGCTCTCTGGGGAGAGAGTATTGAAATATCACATATCCTAGAAGATGCAGTTCAGACTTCTCTAGAGATAGATTATTTCACAGGATCACAAATAATAGCAGAAGTAAGGTGTATCTATTGCCATGTCCTGGTTCTAACAGTCAGCAGCACCAGGAGAGTACAAGAAAGGAGCAAAATGTTAGAATTTAGCCTCATGGGATGAAAAACCTAGATCCTAAGTTAGGTCTTTGTCTGCTCTCTAATAATCAATATTGGCCTGCATTAGGTATCAATGAGTTTAACATCCCTTTCAAAATCATGATAATTCATTCCAGTTACTGTGAAAAAACTTGTATTCAACAGAAAATTCAGAGAGTTTGTTTTCCCTTTAACCTGGCTAAATGTTCTTGTAGCTACATCCCATGGCAAAGTTCTTGAGTTTGCCTATATGCTGTGTTAAATACACACACACACACACACACACATATTTACCCTGTCCCAGGTCTGAGTTCATGCTGCTATTTAATGTCACTGAAAGGAGTCTGTTCCCAGACTCTTATGCCCTTTGATCCGTGCAGGCGTGGAGGCAAGATCAGTCCCATACCCTTCCGTGGCAGCAACTTCCCTGCTGGAATAGACTCACCTCCCAGTTTCTGGCCTCCAGCTGCAGGGATCAGTTCTGTTTTCCAAGGAAAGCAACCCTGCCTGCAGCACCTCGCTAATTGTGTTCCCGTGTGGGCGTACGGACGTAACCTGACTCAGGCTGCCAGTCAACACCACCAGGCAGGAGGCACAGGGCTCTCGTAGCGATTATCTTATCTGCTAGAGCTGATGGGTGCTGTTCTTACAAGTGAAGTACCTAATCCTCTTTTCTCTCTCCTAAGCACCGGGCCTCCAGGTAGCCTCAGGCAAGCCCAATCCCTCTATTAATTATTGGTTGCGTTTTCTTAAGCCTTCTTTTTTTTTTTTCTTTTTTTCTTTTTTTCTTTTTTTTTTTTTTACAGATTCAGTCACTCCTAAGTGAAATTCCATCCGTCACCCTTCCCTCATAACGGGTTCACATCTGTTTCTGTAGTCTTGCAGTATCACAACAAGTTCTGATTTTGCAACAGTAGGCAGATTTGGGGGTCTGAGGGCATTTTTGGGAGGGGAGGTTGGCAGATTAAACTGAACAAACTGAATAAACCTTCGTGATGACATCAGGCTGAAAGTCAAACTCACAGGGAGCAAAGCTCAGCTCCTCACCTCCAATCTTGCTTCTCACCTGTATTTACAAGTGCTTGCTGGGGCTTTAAATAGTCAAATGAACAAGAAAGAAATAGCAGGTGTGCATCTGGCCCAGAAAACACCTCCCCAATTCCCCTTTGCTGTCCTATGCCCAGCAGTTTCAATGATGAGAGATGGTAAGTGCTGGGGGAAGGTTCACAAGCCTGTTAAAGGAGTACCACACTGTTTTCCGTGGTAGCACAGCACAGGTGCAAGTGAGAAAGCCACAGGCACATGCATTCCTTATTTTTCAAATGTAAATCATATCTTTGCAATAACCCCAAGCCCAAACCTACGGCAGCTCCAGCAAATGAATGTCTTTTGCTGTGCTTGCCTCTCTGCCTGCACCGCCAGCATACAGGAGTCCTCACCTTTACACCTTCTCCTGTGTGCTTTTTATTGCTTTCCAACCAACCTCAGAGAGGACACATCACTGTGCTCACTATGGTAGGGCCATTTGTTGCAGATTTGGAATGGATTCTTGGCAGTTTTCCCTCACCTGCAGATCAGGCAACCAGGGCCCCCTTGGCTGTTGCCAACTGGAGGTAGATTTCCAAGGGTAACCTTCACCTAAAGACTTTGATCAAATCACCTTCTCTCCTTCTAAGGAGAAGAAGTTGGAAACCTCTGAAGCTCTTGAAAATGCATTCAATTTGGAGTGGCAACCACACCTCATCTACTTCGTGCCCAACATCAACCAGAGCAGAGGAAGTCCTGCTGAGCAAGGGCTGGCCTTATTCCCTCCTATCATTTACCCCTGAAAAAAGACTTCACTGAATTCGTACTGCCTGCTGCTTCTACTGTTGAAACAACCTCAACTTTATCTCCCTCCGCTGGCTACTCTCATGCTGAGCCATGGTTCTGCACAACCTGGCCCCTCACTCATCTGCAGGGAGGCAAAGGTTAAGTATGACATGAATCTGTCTATCCTCCATCTCCAGACAACTTCTTAGTGCTACAGTGGGGAGGGAGAAGGAGAGGAAATGTTCAAATGTTTACAACTTTTTGCAGTACAACAGCCAGAATATGTTCATAGTCATTCCCCAAGACAGGTTGTTAGGGAGCACAGCCATGACTGATGTCAGAAAATCTACTTGAGGCAGGACTTCAAGAAAGTCCCAAACACAGATAAGAGCAACACAGGTGTGCACTTCCTTAAACAAAACAGAACTCAAGTAATCTCCCTTACCAGAGCTTCATGTCCTTGAGTTTGCCAATTCCATGGCTCAAAACCTCTTCTGTTCTAGTTTACACTTCTCCGTTCCACTGAGGTTGTGCTGGTTCTTGAGATGTCAGAACTCGGTGTGAGCCCATGTGCGCATGTGCTTCAGGTTTTAGAGAGCAGTGCTGACACATGTTCTCAGAATATCCTGGCATTGTGCTGAAGCAATGCTGAAGAAAAAAGTCATCCTCCTCCTCATTTTTGCAGCAGTGATGTTGGGCCCCATGCTGTCTATTCTTAATCTGTAGCACCATCTTTTGAGGGCATGCTGTACTCCCAAGCAAATACACTGAGCTCTCCCCAGAGGATCCCCATTGGCCCTTGCTGGCCACAGTCAAAGCTGGCTGAAAAAAAATTGTGACAGAAGCTGTTTTCCATTGGAAAGGGACATTTCAAGGCAAAATGTTTCTTGGGAACATGTGACGCTGAGTAAATTTGTGACTGAAAAAATGTCAGGCTGCTACAGCGGCAAGAAAAACTTCCGTTGTTCCAAGTTTTTCAATTTGTTCACTCCCAGCTTGTTTTTGTCCAGCTTACATTTTTATTTGGGCAGAGGGCACCATGTGAATTGATACTTTCTACTCCATATTTACATTGTTACATTTAATATTTGAGAATAATGTTTTGGCATTGATAAAATGTGTCATTTTTGGTGTTTTCAAATTGAACTTTTAATCGGGGGGAATAGAGAAATGTTGTCCTTCTTCATCCAGTCTCCCTCCCTGTTGCTAAGGGCATCTTCATCCATACAAAAGTAGCTTCACTGTCCTGGACCTGTTACAGTTAATAGCAAAGAATTGCTTTTTGTCACACTTAAGCTCTGGAGAACTTTGCAAGGAAAGGAGTGAATGTCTGTGTGCAGTGTGTGCTTCCCTTCACTTCATCCTGGATTTCAACGAAGGCTGAGGGAAGGCACAGCAATATGTGCAATGATGTGTCAGTAACCCATGGTGGTGACAGGGCTGAGCACTCGGTGGCTGTTCTATCCATTCAGTGCTCTATGGGGGTGAAATATTCACCCCCAACACATAACAGGGAAACTGAAGCATGGGGAGGGGACGTGATCCTTCTAGAGCTACTCTTCAGTACCTTCCCTTTTACAGAAGGCCACGGAACAAAAGAGGTCTGTTTCAGGCGAGTAGTTTCTCATTCCCGTTTAGGTAGGCACTGGGTATTGGCTCAGCAATGCTGCTCTGAGCCACCTGCAAGTCGCTACTCAGGCATGCAGAAGGGGTGGTCACCTGCTGAGCTGCAGGAGATGGGCAAGGCCACTGAAGCCAGAGCCTGGCATGGTGAAAGCTCATGGATGCCACGGTGCAGATAACAATGGCAGCATCTTCCAAAGGCTAACCATGTCTAGGGAGAAATATAAGCAAGGAAAAAAGTTTCCACTTTCCCTTTATTTTTATTTCAACCCCTTTTATCTGTCTTGTTTTATAGCTTTACATTGGAAGACAGCCCGTTTCCTGGTACATACAGCAGCTTGACTGAGCATAGCTTGGCAACAGTGCCTGTTGCTTTAGGGAAGAACAGAGCATATTCTCATTGTGCATGTTTTCCCTTGGAAACATTTCATCCTGTCTATATAATTCTATATATGGCTTCCAGCCATGCCACTACAAGCTGCAAAAACACCAGCTCTTATACACTAACAATGTCAGGCCTATTTAATGGCTGGATCCAGGGCCATCAAGAAATTACCTGATATTCTGTGGATTGTCTTCCTTGGGCAGATTTGGGAGATTTTTGACCAACAGAGAGAAGGGAGCTATTTTGCCTTTTTGGAGGAAATCCTCAAAATCCTTGTTTCTCTCGTGCTCGTTGCATGCCTTCTTTGCTGTTTTTCATAATGATAAGAAAATTAATTTTGATGTCTCAACTAAATTTCAGTATCTGTAATTTTTGTGGTTCTCCCTGTTCTATAGAGTTTCTGTCATCCATCTCAAACAGATCATGTGGAATGCATGGGTCCCACTCCCACGATGGAAGCTACATGCTTCTCAGGTTGAACATTATATGCTTGCACTGAAGGACTAAATTCAGTCCCATTCTTCTGCTAACAAGCTAAATAGAAGTTAAATGGAAGGAATATCCCTCAGAAAGAGGGATGAGATTCCTGGGAGTCCGATCTCAGTAAAATGAAAAAAAAAGTTACATGTCCAGTTCAGGCCTTGTTTCATGTCTGCCCTAAACTCGTGTCTGTTTTGCTGTTAATAACCATGTCAATGTCAAAACAGGAAATAGAAAGTTTGCAAACTTTCTTAGTGTTGAAGTCATAGCAGCTCTCTCATCCATGTAAGCATTGTTCAGAACAGCTGCACTATTCTAAGAAATGCTGTTTCTCTGAATAATTTTTGGCCCACACCATCTGAAATCACTTACAGAGCTGAGACCTTTTATTTTTGTTCTTTGCTGCATCACACTGAGTGCCCTCAGCTCCCAGCATTAGTACAGGGAACTCCACACTGCTCCAGAGGTGATCTCTGTAGGAGCTGCTGGCATAGGGAAAAATGACTGTGAGAGTTAGGAGGATGTTTGCTCCCAAAATGGGCAGGTTCAGCTCCACATCTGCCCTTCACATTGCAACCCTTGCTTGACTCATGCCATCCTCAGGCATAACCTCGAGTGTCTGAGACCTCTTCCCCCTGGCCTCTTCTCTGCTGAGTGGAAGAGTGCTTCCGTTCTGAGGTTAGTCTAATTTTTGAATATTTTTCAGTTCCTTGACTGATCTGTCTCCTCAAACAGCTTGTGCAGCAAAAACAAGAGAAAGGGACCCTTCAAACATTTCCTTGATGTGCTCACTGCTCTCTCTCTGGCAGCTCTGTGGATGTTGTGCTGTCCTTTAGGATGTGTCATTTGGCTGGAGAACACCCTAGCAAGAAGGGACAATGAAATATAGCAACAGCAGCAATGGTAGCAATAGATGGGGTTAGCAACCTTTCTCTGGGTGAATATGAAATCTGCTGCTCTTCTCAGCTGTTTGTGTGGCCATTACTCTGTTACCTATCTGCTGATGTTTGCTCTGGCCCGACATTGTACATGCCAGATTCCTCTGGTTCTCCTCATGGTTTTGCTTTAGAGTTGTGTGCTCTGCTTTTGAGCAGTGTGCTCAAATGCTCACCAGAGGTTCTGCAGGGTCTGAGTTGGAGCAGCCAAAAAATGCAACATCCTAAAGTTTGAACCTTGTTTATTTTACGAAGCCGTATGCATCTATACTGCATGATTTCTTGTTGTTCATCTTTGGCTCCTGCTGTCTGCAGCCACCAGGAGTCTCTACTTGAAAGCCTGTTTACTCCTGGGCATCACTGGTTGTTATCTTAGGGGTGACTCATTATCTGCGTAGATTGGTTACCAGAGGGTGTGAAATCTTTCTGTAGTGGAGTCATGGACTACAAAGCCAAGGAGGACAATTTTGGTGCACCTCAAATAACCCCTGATCTGTTCATGTATTGAGCTGCAAGTGTTGGCTGGTGACTGCAAGGGTTTTGCATACAGAAATGGGTACTTTCATTTTCAGTGCAAGTTTGCACTTGTCTGCCATCCCTCAGTAACACTTTCCACGTTTTCATAATAAGATGGATTCTAACCATCGTTCTGTGGCGCAACAATTACGGAGTAGAAATCCTTTTCCCAAATAGCCCTCAAGGACAGTGGACAATAAACATTAAAGCTGTCATGTACACTGAATGGCTCTGATTCTCAAGAGGGACAGGTCAAGCTGATGTTTGCACAGTGCAAACAAGTGTACCATGGGCCCCAGATGTGACATCCACAGGCCATCAGGCACCACGGGAAAGTTGCTCTTTCATAAACTTCCTTGCTGGCACAAAGTCAATTCCAAAATTGTAAATCCAGATTTCCAGCCAAGAAGACACATCTAAATTCATGCAGGGACATCTGAGACAGGAAGTCATGCTGCCACTCTTGCAGTCCTTAGTGTGAGTCCAGCCTCCAGGGCAAGGTGTCCTCTGTCCAAATCAACCTACCTGGACACCTGAGGTCACCACATCAAGTGGTGAATAGCACAGTGTCTCCATGGCTTGCTGCTCCCTGTCAAACCCAGCCCTTTGAGAGAATAAATGCCTGTTAGAGGACTGACTGTGCCCTGAACTAAAAGCATAGTCAAGTCCCACACATCTGGATGCCATACTGCATGGCTGAAAATGTTTCTTTTGACCATGATTCATCCCTCTTCATTTTTTCACTCTGTAAGCTTCTGTGAGTGACTCAAATCTGACACCCATGAAAGGCCTTTATTTCTTTATAATTCTGGTCAGACCACTAATTAATTGCTGTGTTTGTTCTTTAATACCTGACCAATTAGCAGAAGTAAATAACATGGGTAGAACAAGATGGCATGCAGGGCTAATAAAACTGCTGCAGTGGTTTTAATTGACAGCTTAAAACTCTGTGAAGTCTTTAGTGCAAAAGGAGAAGGAAATAGCCTGAGTGGCTAAATTATAAGCTACCTCCATAGGCTACATTTCCAACCTGTGGACTACTTGTAAAAGGTCTACAAATAATAATGTATTTTTTAAAAAGCTAAAATATTTTCAGCCAACATGAAATCAGGAGGGCTTATGAGTCAACAAAAGTTGAAGACCAGCCTCTAGGCAAGACCTATAGCTGGGTCCAGATCCTCAGTACTGGGATCAATGTACTTCCAGGCAGATTCCTATGTCTGCTGCTCATTTATTTTACTGGCTCACTATATAAAATTACAGGGTGGAAAGAGCAGGAATGTCTAGGGAAACCTTAGATGTCACTGTAACAGCCCTGCTACATTTCTAGAGCTGTGTATATGCATTAACACAGTATTGCTTTCAAACTAAACCATATCCTGCCTCCCAGCTTGGCTTCTTATCCCAAGCTCTGGTTCAGCAAGGCAGGTACATGGTTTCTGAAACAGAATCACATATGCCCAAATTGCTTGGCCAAGGAGTAAGGCTGTTCAGAGGTCTCTGTAAAAGTGTCCTCAGTGATGGGAAAGGGTTGTAAAAGCCCAGAAGCTACCTGGAGACACTAGAAAAGAGGGTGGGGATATTGATGTGTTTATTGAGAGACAGGAAAATGGAGGGAGTACAGGTTTGGGTTGAAGAAAAGCCTGGCCAAACATGAGGATGATGTTTCTCACAGCAAGATCTAGGAAGCCACATAGCTGTCTTGAGGAAGCACTATCACTGACTCATTTCAAACTAGTCCGGACAAATTAAGAGAGAAAAGAGAAGCAGGCAAGCCTGGCAACAAGATTTGAACTACAATTTTTCTTGATCCAAAAAACTGTTGGCCTTTCTCATCATGAGCTTTCTTTGATTCTGCAGAAGCTTTTAATAATTTTATGGATTTTTGCATAAAACAGCCACAGTGTCACATAAGGTCTCTATTAGCAGCTCTCCCTCTGAAAACGTGTCAGCATTTCTGGTAGGACTGTACTCAAAGGACTTGGGGCTGCAGGCATTGCACACACCATGGATATCATCCATCACCACTCTTTGTGGAAGATGGGTTCAAAAATTAGATTTGTGGATTTGTTCTTCTTTTAATGTGAGTTGCCTTTCTCCATCGAAAAGCAGGCATAGGTGTTACGGACTTATTCTTTCAAAGTTCTCCTCGACTCAGACTTTGCAGCTGCTACAATACCCAGTTTAGGTGTTGAGATACAGTTCTTTTGGCCACAATTTTAAAGGCCTGAAGAGTCTCAAAGCCTTTAATGGCTGTGCAGCTTACTTTGTGAGCTAAACCCACCATTTAGCATGGAAATTCCCAGGTGTGAATTTGTGGTACTTTCCCTAAGCTGGGGATTTCTGGAATTTGCAGAATGCCTTGGGGACGGTCTTGTGCTCTTCCCTCTGCGTGTTCTAGTTAGTTAGTTACCTGCCTACATGGATACTTGCCTGAATATGCATGGAGACCTGGCAGCTACAGGAGCTGGCTGCCAAAGCAAGGCACAGCAGGCTTTAGATTCTTGCAGGGAGCATCTCACAGGCACACGGTCTCCACGCTTATGTGTATAGATCTCATGTGAAAGTTTAACACCAGCTTTGACCCCACAGTTACAGCACACAAGAAAGGCTGTTGGAAGCAGCGGGGCTGTTACAAGGAACATTTGGTATGAATTTTCCCTTGTTTTGCAGTTAATGAATCATTCCTGAGCCTGCCCTTCCACTATTCTCATTATTTCAGTTTAGACTGTTGGGAAAAAAGCTCTTTAGGAGACAGAGCAGTCTCTTTTTATGTATTTAATTTGGTTGGACAGAGACAGAGGGAAGATGGACTGTGTATTAACTGACTACATTCTTATCCAGTACAAGTTTAAGCATGCTCTCCAGGCAGTCCACAGTTTATCTCTAAATTCAAAGGCTACTATGAAGCTATAATGCTTCAAGGGTCCCAGAAGGTTTTTTTCCTTTGTTGTGTCTCAAGCATGCCACCTTTGATTGCACCCTGCAAGGAACTGCAAGTATGGCTCTTCCAACGGGGTACAGTGCACAAAGGCCTTCTGTTTACCCTTTCCTGGAAATTGTTTTCTTCAGCTCTGACCCTCAAGTGCAATGAACCTCATTCAAATAAACCCTCATGGTAGAATTTCTATCTTCTGTCAGTTAAAAAAAAATCCAAAACATAATCCAAACACACACATACAGAGACAAACACAAAACCCACCAAAATTATAAGTTAAGCCCTCTGAAAAATAAATTAGGCACTTTGGTAGTGGGGTAAGGTACCTGGGCTTTTCCCAGATCTCTGCTGCTGTCTCTCTCTTGGGTTGTTGTGATGGCGATCCAGATGAGGAAGAGAGCTCTGTGGTCATTCTAGTAACTCTTGTGCTCTCTTGGGTTAACTCCTCTCGGGTTTAAACATCCCAGGTGCAGAACATCAACAGGACAGGTAAAGTACCTTTCAGGTAATCGCAATTTTTTCTAAAGGAGAAACAGATTCACTGTTTTTTTGTTTAAAAACATCAGCAGAACTTAGCTGATGTGTATAACTGTGTTTGAAAGCCAGCTGAGGGCACAATCCCACAAACCAGGAATGGGTTAACTTTAGAGAATTATTGAGCTAGGCATGACCATTTATGCTGGCCTTCTTCTAGGAAATTCCCTGCAAGAGAAAATTAGAGGCAGAGGACAGCGTGTAGCCATAATCAAACCTTATTTAGTTTGGCACTTTCTCTATCTATCCCATCTCTACCAATCTGACTTGCTCTACTGTTTTCCTTGGCTGGACCACTATAGTAGTTATTCCTTAGATATATGTAATATTTCAACATATACAGCTCGTGCATTTGCTACATTGTCCATCCTTTGTGTATCAAACTTCAGGGAGCAATTTTGAATGTGATGAATTTTCAGGTTTGGCTGGAATTTTGCTCCAGGGCTGGGTGGATACACAGAGAAGTGGTTCTTATAGGTTTTGCATGAGAGAGGAGGGCAGAGCCCTTTCCTTCACGTCTTAGGCATTATCAATGCACATGTCATCATCATCCCAGTACGAATGAATTGTGCCCAGCTGAGGTACCAAAGAACCTCTTTAATGTGTGAAAAAATGACCCCTAGGCAGAAATCTCACCAAACCAGCTGAGAATAGAATCCAGGGCATGACAGTGTTTTTCTCCCATTAATGAATAAACTTTATATTTTTATATCTTTATTTTTTTCCAGAAGTGATTGCCAAATCCCATAAATAAACATAGCATTCTGCACACTAAGGAACTGGATTGACGTTCAATGATATTTCATACCATGTACAGTTTAATTAAGACATGATGACCTGGATTCAGTGGGTTGACATGAGGGAGAATTAACTCTCCATTCTAACAGTTCTGCTGCCAAGGACAAATTCTCTGTTACATCGGTGTGACTCAGTTCAAACAACAAACAGTCTTGCAATTTAAAATCCCTGCAGGCCCTGGTCAAGTTTCCCCAGTTCTTGGATAACTTCCTTTTTTTCTCCTTGATGTTTTTCCTTAAAGTGAGATATTCTGTTTCTTTGTCCTGATTTTCCAAGTAACGGGTGGGTCCTTATACTCCTGACAATAAAGTTGCCTTCCAAATATTTATCACATCAAATAATGGACTTTTCCATGTTATTAATCCTGGAGAATGTCCATCTTTCCATTTGGTGAATTATGTTGTCTAATATGGACAGATATTTCCAGATTTAATGTCAGATTTCTGAGATTTTATTTTTGTAATATGTACTGAAAATTGTATAAGGAAAATAAATAGGGTTAAATTCTGCTTTGTTCACTTTTTGTTGTTAACATTCATGCGGTTCTGCTCAAGTCAGAGGGTGTAACTCAGAACAGAACTGGACGTGTTGTATGAAACTGAGTGATTTAAACTGGAGATGGATGAACCTTCACAGAAGCCAAGTCTCCTGAGAGATAAAAATGAAGTTCTTTTGGATCCTGTCTTGGTCAATGGACTATCCATTGAACTCCATCACACAGACCCACTTAGGTCCATATTGTCATTGTGCTTCAGATGTCTTCAGCACACTATGGAATTTACTGAGTTAAACTAAAAACAGACTTAGCCAGAGCTGATCAATTTTCTCTACTGCAACTCCATGCTACAGAGGCCTGAGTTTGCCTCCACAAATCTCCCTGTTTATCCTGAAATTTGCCCTTGCCTTCCTCTGAGGGGACCAGTAGAGGACTCTGCCGTCCTCTACTGAAAATAACATAAAGTAGGGTGAAATCCAGTGACAGACTTTGAAAGCAATGATGAACTTATGCAGTTGTCCCAGGTCCCGATGCTGTAACAATCCAGGAAACCAGAATCTTTTCCCCAGATCTTCAGGCTTTATCATATAAGTCTTTCTTTGGTTTAAAAAGCATAAATGCACGGAAAGAAGATGAAAACTGAACCAGAAGGATGACAGAGTCCTTGCAATGTGTGCTGTTCCCAGCATTAGGCAGAAGATCCCAAGGAAATGGGAGCCATTTGGTGACTTGGCTTGCAACACATCTGCCTCCTTTGGTGAGAGCAAACATTATATGAGCTGGTCTGCTGCAGGAGTTACTGGGGATAAGCTGCTGACTACAATGAGAGCCTGGCTTCACTGACCTGGAGAGTTTAAAGGCTTTAACACTTTTCTGCAAGGTTTTGGATTCACCTGTGCGTAAGTGCCACCACTAATATATAAGGATGTATAGGATACTATATATGTAGTATAAGGATGGCATCCACACTTTGCAGCTGGCTCTGTGTTTCCTAAGCACTGTTAGTAGATTGGATAATTCTATGTGCAAAGGACTTTGAAACCAGACCTGCTCATAACCTCTGGAGTGAGCTAAGAGGTGGGGCTGCCCTCTCTGCTGGGATGCGTGAGGGAAGAACTCCTCCACAGCATTAAAACAGGTGAATTCCTTGCTCCCTGCGTCTCCTCATCTGCACAGATCAGAAGCTTTGAAGATACTTTTATTTTGTTCTTGTGTTTTAAAGATGCAAACTTTGCAGGGCCTTTTTTGTTCTTGGCAGGTTCCTTAAAAAAGGAGTATTCCTGAAGCTCCTGTAACCCTTACCTCGTCTCTCCAGGCACAGAGAGCTCATGTACACATGCAGCTTCACCTCTGCCAGAGATTTTTTTTCTATGGTTCTGAATACCACAGGAGCTGGCTGCTTCCAAAGGCGAAGGCTGGCCTGAAATACTTCCCAAAGGGTAAAGCTTGTGCACAACATGATGGCTTCTGCAGGGAGCACCAGTAGCCCTGCACAGCCAGTCTTCTGTTATCCTGCTTCACCCAGGTCCGAGGGGATCATGACAGCTGATACCATGGAGCCTGCAGAGCTCTGGAAGATGCGGAGGGAGGGAGGGAATAAATTCTATGGAATGCACTTGTCTTCCTTCTCCATCGATAGCTGCAGACCACACACTGGTCTTCCATGCAGGACAGCCGTAAACACTGCCTACGACAGAGCTCTGGCAGAGGCCAGTGGTCCTCCAGTGAATCCAGATGGGTCTCGGAGGAGAACAGCTGTGTGTGAACAGGAAGGGAGAGCTTCCTCCTGCCTCTTCCAAAACCTACCACTCAACCGCTAAATAAATCAACATCAGCCGTGACTCTTCACAAGGCAGAGTGAGCCAAGCCCAAGCTGGGAGTTTACCTCAGAGCGTAGCAAAGGGAGAGGAGCTGTCTGCAGAAAACCAAGGCTTCCCCAGTGCAAATTTTTAGGGCATCACCAACCCACTTCTGCTGTGTTTTCATTAAGTATCTTTCCTAATGCTGTTTGTGCCGCCTGAAGTTACAGCAAAGACAGGGTACATATCACCATCTGGAGACAAGGCACTCAGAGTGCAGAACAGGTGAAACAAAAATTACTTTCAGCTATACAACAGTAAAAACATCAAGCAGAGGCTTGGAAAGTTTTGGGTTGGGTAACATGGGAGGTCTGACCTCTCCTCTCACTGTCAAGAGCAGTGGAAGAAAAATCCCTCCTGCCTTTGCACAGACCTTAAGGCATGTGTATAGGCTGCAAACAGGCTTCTGGGAGTGGTTTTTTTGCAGGACATGTTCTTAAAAGAAAAAAAAACAAGCAAGAAGCTGTACTGTTTGGATCTACTATTCCCCAAACAGAAATGTACAGTCTGTTATTAGACAACATCTGAAGTGATAAAAAAATCTGGTTTCTCTGGTATCTTCATAAGGCACTGTACACATCTTTCATCATTTTAAAACAGAACTTGAGGTTCTTTTGACATTAATGTCTTGTAGTCAGGCCTCCAAGCCTCGTATCTGACAATCTCAACTTCCTTTTTCAGGTGTATAATTACAAGTGAATAGTGTTCATCATCATCATCATGAATATAGTTAAATTACATTAGGTTAAAAGGAATTTGATGAGTTTACTTTGTGTTGTGTATGGCATGACATGGTTAGAATGACAGAGTCATTTGGATTGGAAGGGACCTGACACAGCTTCTGCTCCAGCTCCTATAGCTTGGGGCACTCATACAATGTACCAAGGCAGAATTGTGCAGCATACAGAGCAAGGGTTAAACTAAACCAAAGAAAAAATCATATTCACTAAGCTGCCCAGAGGCATCCATAGGAAAGGCTGGATGAGACAGCCTAGCCTTCCTAATGCTGTAGGACATGGTCACTCTTGTTTGTCTGAAAAAGAGATCAGAACACATTTTTTCCAATAAGATATTTTCCTGCTGAAAAACTTCATTTAAAAGAAATGCATTTTCCTAGAAATATGTTGGTTTGGACAGATGCTTGTTTAGAAAGAAGAGTGTGAAACGTGAAACTTTAAAGCCAAGTGTTCTCAAAATAAGTCATTTCACCGTATTTGGGTTGGGGGGGCATTACATCTTGAAACAACATTTTACCCCTCTCTGTCTAGGCTGATTATCAGACATGATCAAGAGCTGGAAATAAAACAAACAAAAATAACCCAAAGAAATTTTTTACTTCCTGAAAGGGAACTAGTTTGCTTTGTCCAGAAGAAAGAATTTGTATGGAAGCTTTCAAATGTGTTATTGTTTGTCCCTGACTCAGAATGCGTCTTGGTGTGGATTCACAAGGTTTCATCCTTGCTGGGAACTTGAGGTGCAGGAACTCAAGAGCTGAGATTCCCTAGCCTGTGTACCTCTCAGTCTTCATTCAAGTAATGAGATTGCAATTTCTAGACAGGAGAGGGGTTATGATGATGCTTTTTAATCCTGCCTAAATTCTATCATGAGCCAAGGTGGTCCACAGGAAAATGCCTACAGCTGGTATCACACCTGGTTTTGGTTTTCCAGTCAGAAAGCCAGGTTCTCTCTCATAGCTGGGTGAACTTGGAGATCAAAGTAAGGCTGGAGCACAGGCCTCTGGCTTCTAAGGAGTACAAGTCATACAGCTCTCTGGTACCCTTTGTCTAGCAGCTGAATTTCACCCCTGCAGAACATATTCAGGATTTCAGCAACCTACAAACTTAAAATATTTCTAGGGTGTTTTTGATTTTGAAACTTTACCAAACTTCACAATCTCAGTCTCCCTGTAGGATAACTCAGCTAAGAAAACTTTAGCCTTTTCTCATTTGTTTACATGAAGGAGCAAGAAATAGGGAGGAAGAACTTTTTGAACTTTTTAGGTTACAGGAAAGCATATTTTTCCAGTCAGTCTGAAGCTGTTCTTCTTCATGCATCCAAATAAAATTCACATTCAGGCATGGATTATGTTTGGAAAACTTCAACCAACTATGTAAAAGCTCTGAAACAGAAAAGAAAAAAAAAAAAAAAAGAGAGAATTAATAAAAGAGAGGTTTAAAGTGAAAACTCCGCTGCAGCCTTCATTATAAAGCTCTGCCAGATGCCTCCTCTAAAAGAATACATACAAGGTATTGCTCATTGGTCCCTTTGAGCCTGCGAACATAAATTAGGGTTACTCACGTGAGTAAAGCATTGTGGGATCAGACTCCACTCTTACCCAAGTGTGACCATCTGTAAAAAAAACTTTGGGGATAAAAGACACAGAAGAACTTTAAGACCCTTATGGTTGTCAAATACAATTTCCTTTACTTGCATTTTTCTCTTACATTTGGGCTCCGACCTCCATCTGTTTATGGAAATATTTAGATCCCTCTGGTGTATTTTTAGCAGATCATTTTGCTTTTGCTGCTGCAATATCATTGCATCATCATTCTTGGGTTGCTCAGCTCTAATTCCTTTGCATTCTTTTCTTTTTTTTTTTTAATCTTAAGCTTCAATCATTCCAGCAGACACATGCACACAAAGTAAATGCTATGCTGTGTTTACACTCACACAAACACGCTGGCAAGTTGCACTCAGAGACACACACAGACAGCATGGCTTGTTGTGAGGGTTAGTGCTGGGGCTTTTTCAATGCTATTTCCATTTGTGAATCATCCTAATAGAGACATTACAGAATGGTTGCCCTGGGAGCTGAGATCTGAGGCCCTTAGACGTACCTCCCATAAACAGCTGAAGTCTGAAGGTACACAAGACTGTCACTGTCCTCTGAAACTTTTGCTGTCACAACGTAAAATGTGCATATGGTTCTGACACCTTCCCTTTATCAGTGTTCAGCCCTGAATGCACATGTGTACAGGAATCACCTTCTCCCTTGACTGAATGCTCTCCTTCACATGGATATGGACCTTCCTTTGTCCAGGAGTTCACAGTACCCCTTCCCCACCTTCCCTGTTATTCTGCCTGCAAACTTGTCACAGCTTCATGTCCTTCCAAACTCAGGAGTCATTTGGGCCTAGTTGCTTACAAAGGCAGGAGAGCACCAGCCTAATGGCAGACATTAAGGAGAACACCTGCAGTCTGGACACTCACCTGAGACCAAACAACTCATTAAATAATCTTTTTTTGTCCCTCTCCATCAGACAACACTCACTGGATTTTACAACGTCATTACCTCCAGTCTGAGATGACCAGGCACAACCCTGGAAGAAGATTTTAGGTAGACCCTGATGAAAGTGTAAGTGAGATCCATAGGGGTATGATTAGAGTTGATTTCTGCATGGATGTTTGACAGACACCAAGAATTACATCTTCTGGGTGAAAAGCTACCCCTTTTTGTGATAACCTTAGGGAAGTAAATATATGACTTGTCCCTTGGATTCAATTTCATAACCCTGTTTTAGGTAACAAGGTGGAAAATAGAATATTACATCATTGGGAGGCTATGTCATTCTTTGGCCTAGCTGTGTTAGTTTTTGGAGAGACAGTGATTTGTGACTCATACATAAGTAGACCTGCACTCAGGAGAGGTCAGGCTCATTTTGCACACCTGAAGAGCCTCTGACTAGGCATTAGTGAGCAAACTCATGAAAAGCCAAGCCATGCTCAGCATCTACTCTTCCTAAATGCCTCAAAATTGTGTTGCCATTTGCAAAATTACAAACCACAGTGGTCTATTTATCCTTCTTAGCCTGGACAGAGAGTGTGTGATGCTTGCTCTGGACAAATCAAACAGTTGTGCTTCTCCAAATGCTTTCATCATCATCATTCTTTATTATTATTTATCATCCCTGCCATGTGTTATGTTTTTTCTGCGCACAAAGAACAGGCAGATGTTTTCCATCTGCATGACTCCTTAATTTTAGATCTCAGGAAAAAAAAGAGAGAAAGGAAAAATAAATAAAGAAAAAAGAAACCATCAAGAATGAAGAAATGCAGAGTGTCTGGGAGTGGCATTGACCCTCATGTAGAAGTATATGTGTGCATGAGGTCTCTGCAACCAGAGCCAGTGGATTTGCCTTTCCTCAGGCTCTTGGCTGACTCGAAGGAAAGGCTCCTGGGAATGCAATGGGTGTCTTCACTAGACCACAGGTCCTAGGGCAAGCTTTACATCATGGGAACAAAAGACCAGTTTGGGAGGTTACTCTGACCCAAAATGTTGGGCTGAACTTGTGCAGACCCACAGCAGGGTTCAGGTCTGCCTCCCTCCACATAAGCCCTTTTACATCCCTTTAGCCTCTTGCCTCCCCTCAATTTCTCCTCTGCCCATAAGCTCTCGAGTCTCCAATTCCTTCTCAGCTTCTTTCCCTACCAAGGCTCTGCTCTTTCTTATTACCTGGTGGCTCAGATGAGCAAAGCTTTTGACTTTCTTCTCTCCACCATGCGAGATCCTTCTCAAGCCCAGTGGCCCAGGAAAACCCCAAGGCAGGAGGAGATGGAGTTGCCCAGCAGTTTCACTCAGCTTTGGCACCACTGTAGTCAACACTGGCTTCACTGGGAAACTGAAGCTTTGAAACTTTGATTAAATGTACATTTTCTTGAAAAGTGTCTCCTTTCCACAGGAATTTTGACTTTTTTGATGAAGACCAAGAAAGTTTTGGCCTAAACACTAAGGGGGTTTGAGTCTTTTTTTGGACTATATGGAAGACAAGACATTTAAAATTTGCCACAACCAGATTCCAGAGGGAATGGGTTTATTCTGGTTTCCTTCACAGTTTTCCCAGAATCTCTCTCTTCCCAGAATCTTTCTTCTTTAGAAACTTCAGTGTTGATGCGAACACACAGCTATGCCATACCACCCACCAGCAAGGGAGCAGGCAGCATACCAAACTGGGCTGATAGAAAGGTGAAAGGATTTGTACAATTCTTCAGTTTCCAGAGCAATCTAGTTGCTCTAGAATGAAATAATGCAAAAATAATAAAACAATGATGGGAACAGGAGCTATATTAATAATAATGCTTCATAAATACGCATGGCCTTTTACAACCATATTACTAACAGACCATATCACTAACAGAGGAAAGTTAATATTTTGCAAGAACAGCTCAGTGCCTCTAGGGCATTTGGAACACAGACCAAGATTTTGCCAATAGAAACTGATGTGATTCGTGAGGTAACACTTTAAATTCAGACATCTGGTGGGTTGTGGGGAACGGGGTACTGTGACTCTGGTATTAATAGCATGTTCCCTCCATTTACTAGTTCAAACAAGTTGCTGCATTGTTGTTAACTTCAGAAAGCAACCAGGCTTGTGAAAAATTGAGCTGTTTTCTTTCTGCTTGACGTATTGTCGAAGAACTGAACAGACGCAGTAACAAGTTCAGGCACTCTGAAGTGTTTTGGTTAGTGATTACTGCTATAAAGTCCCTGTTTCTTCACCCCCACCACCCTTCTTGCCAAAATGAGAATTTGATGACAAGGTAACTTGACTCTGCCTCGCCCTTAGAAAGATAGAAAGATTCAAAAATAGCTGTAGGCTTCAGGCTACACAGAAAGCTTGCAAAGAAAATTTACTTGAATGAGTAAAATGAAAACTTGTTGCACGGAGGCTCTCAAATACATGGCTGACCTGAAAATCATGAGAAAAATTTGGCTGGGGGGTAGGTGCAGTGAGGTGTCAGTGAGAGTTGCGTGCTTCCTGCTCTTGGTATATTTTTGGGGGATTAGAACTCCACCATATTGGGGTGGAATCTCTTTGTAATTTTTCTCTCCAGTAAGAATTTAATGAGTGTATTTCCAGCCCCAAGAAGTGAGGAAAAAAAGAAAAGAAGATGAAACAATTTTATTAAAGTGTAGGAAGAAAGGGGTTGGGGGAACATCTCAGTCAAGGTGCAAGTGACAGCAGGACAAGTCTAAAAAGGTGAGTGGGAAAAAAACCCAAAAATTTGTTTCAAGAAAAATTTCTTTAATGGGAATTGAAATAGGCCATCAACTATTACGTTGATTTACAGATGTTTGAATTAATTTTCTCTCAAGAAAATTCTGGCAGGAGAGACTGCTCTCAGGTGCTAGTTAGTAAGCCAAGAGATTTTCCTGACTTTAGGTCTGTTCTGCTGTGTTTCTGGGAAAGATGAGCCCACAGTCTTCTCTTGGAATGCTTGCCTCATCTCTTACCCAGCCTTCCAGCCATGCTGGTACTGTGGTTCCATGCCCAAAGCACCGGGGATAGCAGCAGGAATTCCAGTAATGTTGTCTCCAAGCAGAGCTCACATACAACTGCATCACTGCATCTCATCCCTTGCACCTTTTCACTGAACTGAGTTTGGTCTCAATTCTGTTTTCTTTCTGCCTCACTTTCCCCAAAGACACATCTGCCAGGTTGATCTGATGGAGAAAACCTGTTTGTCACCTGTTGCATCGCAGCAACAGGTAAAAGAGCCTCTGATGGACAGAGTCTTCAGTGACCTGAAGACCTTGGTCACTGAATGTCTCCATTCTGTTGTCCAGGTGTCTGAAGGCAAGGATATTAGAAAAATAAAAGGAAAAGGGTTTGTACACTAAACTTGATTTGGATAGTTGAGTTTGGTTTCTTTGCTTTGACATGCAGCAAGACTGTCATTTTACAACAGAAGACAATGGAAATAAAAACAGAATTTGGAAAAAAATACACAAATGGCCACTCTGATCATCTGTGAGGAACAGCCTCCCCATTCATCCTTTTCATTACCCTCCCAGGCAGCTCACTTTTAAGCTTCCTCCTGCACAGCACCAAGCTGGACTTTCTTGATAAAATGAGGCAGCTGGTGAGCTGTGACCTTTGCGGATCCAGCAGGTCTGAAACCTTTCAAAACCAGATTCATCTGCCCTACCATGCTGCAAACCTTCAAGCTTGCCCTGACAGATGCCTCAGCCCAAGAGCCAGAGCTTTCTAAATGTTCCAGGTGAGGCTAGGAATGGATCAGGGGGAGGCCAATGGCAGAGGAAGAGAGCAAAACCCTGGTCGTGAGCTGAGCATGCTGAAGGCCAGATCTCCACCTTGTAGCATTGGCCTTGACAGATGCACAGGCTCAATTGGCACAGCAGTTCTGGGATAAGCAGGGAGACGATCCTGGAAAGTGGAAAGTTAATATTTCGTTTTTTGAGACATCCTGTCCCACTAAGAAAGAAATTCTTTGCATTCATTATCTGTGAAGCTCTATTCAGAAAAGGATGACAAATATAATCTGTCTGCTTTCATTTCTCTGATTATCCCAAATAATTTAGAGAACTTTTCTTCTCTTTCTCCCCATCCTTTGTACAACCCTGTCTCTTTCTTGATATTTACTTCCTTTGGGGCTGCTGCTTCTGATTCCTTTTGAATGGTCTGTGTGGAGAGGGTCAAGGGAACTTCGTCACAGCCCCAGGAGAGGAAAAGAATCACACTGTTTGATATTTTTCTTTTCTCTCTCCACTCCCCACTCCCAGCCTTTTGACATGATGGCTTAACAGTGTCCATGAGGGAGAAATTTGTTTATCAGCGTTGTGAAATTTCCCACTTCAGTTTACCTTAGAAAATGTGGGAGGCTAAGAAGGTACAATTCCATCTGTTAAATCCTTCCAAGTGGTGCCATGATGCTGTTTAACCTTTCCCCACAAATATATAATGCCAGAGCTGTCAGTCCAGATACAGCAAGTCTCTGCATGTACTTAATGCATAGACAGAGACCAGAATTTTACAGGAAAATGTCTGCGTAAGCAGGTTTGCATTCAGTTACTGGTGGATAATTTAATTCCTTCCCTCCTGAGATACATTTTCTCCTCTTCCTACAGCAGCATATATGCATTTGTGTGCATATGGTTATATATATATATATGACATTTTATATTATATATATATATCACATTATATAAATATTTATATATAACATTATACATTGCACTGGTAGAGTCACCTAAGGATAACAAGTATTGCAGATCACTTCTTAATTCTAGTGATGGAGGCCAGGCTTTGATGTTAAAGGTCACGGGTTCATCCCTTTTGATAAGATGATGATAATATGGAGTGGTATGTGAATAAAATCTCGTCTCATAATGTATCAAGTACAATGAAGTTATAGAGCTTAAATTACTTTTCAAGTTTGTTATGCTGTTGGAGGTTTTTTTGTGTTTTGTTGGTTTGGTTTGGTTTGGTTTTTAAATTGAGAAAAGTGTCATTTTCAATAACATCCTTTTATTGACCATTTTTTCATTTTGATAAATATAACTCACATGAACATGATTGATCTGGGGGAGAGTAGTGAGCTGTATTTGTCCTCCCCCGTGTTCCCTGACAACAAATCAAAATATCCCTTCATAGTACAGTTCTGGGTTGAGTTTCAGATGGACTGAAATCCAATCCTGATCTTGCTACTATTTCTGGTGTGAACATGGGTATGCCCTTTCATTTCTCTGTGCGTCTTCTTTTCCTGCTGACCTCTGTCTCATCTGGACTCCTGTTTTTACAGCAGCTATCAAGAGCAGAGTCCTAATATCAGCTCTCAGCAGATAAAGAGGTTCCCAGCAGATACTGGAGTCTCAGCTGGGATGAATGACAGTGGGGGCTGTTTGAGGAAGTCTGTTTGCTTCGCTCAAACCATTTTTGCCTTTAAGGGAAAATTCAAGGTGCGTAAAAACTCAAAATATGGAGTTGCACAGATAGGTATATCCAAGGCAAGTAGATGTTCTCAAGTCATTATCTGATCAGAAATCTATGTTAGGCCAGCAGTTTACTTGGGAATAAACTAAACAAATCAGAACTACAAAGGACAGGAAATCCATTCCCATGGAAACCTCAGAACCCCTTTTACTTTGCAAAAATCAATTAATTTTTTTATTTTAGATGACATAAATGTGGATTCCTGAAGGCATTCTGTTTAGAAACATAGCAAGAGGAGATTTGGTTTTGAAAACAGAAAATAGTTCACATGGAAGGTTTCCCAAACAAATTAATTTAAACAGAGAATAAAAGAATGGTGCTCAGTGCTAATGAAACACCATGTAAGCTAAGAGCATCTGCCTGAATAACTGTTTTATTATTATCCACTGCTACACAGTTAAAAAAGATAAGTTCTTCTTTTCTACTGTATTATCTTCCTTCCCATTCAATGCAGAGATAGTATTGAGCGCCAGGACAGGTTCACTGAAGGAGGTGGATACGTAGATGGGAGTGGCAAAGTAGAAGGAATAAAAAGAATCTTTGTAGAGGAAACACCAAAGAAATACCATGCCTCCTGGAACACAGGCAGGGTATGCATTATTTTTCATATCTCAGACAGAGGGGGGTGGAGTTTTTAGGTTTGTTTCGTTTTTTTTAACAAAAGTGAGAAAAAGAATAAGACCAGGAGCAAAACTAGGATTTTTCAGAAAGGGATAAAAGATAGAAGTTCTTGAAACAAAAAGAAGTTAGTTGGGCAGACTGAGGTACCTGAAGACAGGCAGCCTAGGCCAAAGAATGAGAAAGAGAGAAAGAAGTAAAGCCATGCAAAAGCCAACACATCATCAGAATGCAGCCAGGGATTATCTCCCAGTGATGTGACTGCCCTCCCTCTGATGATCAGCTCTGGGTGATGTCATCTCTTTTCCCATCACACAATCTAACAAACAACATGGTGCAAAGAGAGGTTGTCCCCTTTTTCTTCCTATCATCATTATTATTATTATTTTAATTTCAAAATTAATTTTGTAATAACAGCAATTAGACTCTCCTGCCAGCCTGCCCCTGGGGGGTGATTCTAGTTCTAGTGCAGCAAAAATTTGCTCCTAAAGAACATCATAGCAGGCATTGCAATAATCACCCAGAAACACACAGCCTGTCGTGTCTTATTGCTTAATTATCCATCTTACCTTCTTTCAACCCTCTTCTTATTGTACCTCATGTGATGCCTATTTGTTTTACATAATTTTCCCCAACTGCCTTTCCTCCCTGCCTTAACATTATGAGACTCAAAAACATTTTTCCCTTTCCTTCTGCTGTCCTGAGGTTTCTCCCGCTTGGTCATTGCTGATCATTCCCATGAGGGATTACTAGCTCAACAATCTCCAAGAGGTTTTCCCCACTTTTAAGTTCCTGGGGACCAGTTCTACCAGCTATAACATCATTACTTTGGTGTTATGTGAATGGGACCTTTTGGTTTTAGGCCTGTTGGCTGTGACCTGGCTCCTAAGAAGAGCCTCTCTTGAAAGAAAGGGAGATGAATCCAAAGAAATTAACACGTAGAAGCCAAAAGTACTGTATGAAACAGTTGTTAGGAGTTCCTCACCTGAATGTTCCGGGGTTGGCTTGATAGGACATATGCAAAACTGTACAAAAAACTGCACAAAAAACTGCTTAATGTGTATTCTGGTGTTCCTCAAGATTCCTTGAATTAGAAGCTGCTCTGGCTTAAGACAGTTGCTGAGCTTTTCCAGATCTTGAAATCACAGCCAAGCATCTGAGTGGTATCAGAGAGGGGCAGCTCCTGTTCCTTCTGTCCAACCACTCTGGAACAAAAAAAAGTCAGTTCAGTCTGCATTGCTTTCCTCTTCCAGTTTGAAGAGATGTTATTTACTGAGGAAAATCTGGACCTCCATATCACATCTAAGCAATACTCTCAAGATAATTTGAAAGTAATTTAGAAACCTAAGTCTGACACTGGAAGAAGGAAAGACCTGTGTATCTCACTGGAAAGCAGTAGTGCTTGCATCTCCCTTGAAAACAGGAATTAATCTATGAAGTTGCTGGAGTAAAACAATCAAAGCTGATCTATTTTTTATCCATGTTACAAAGTCCCTTTTGTTCCTTGACTCTCTCATTTCTTGTGCTTTGTCTTCGGAACCAAACTAGGATCAGGAGTGGCTGGGTGCAGCTGCTGAGCAGTTCAGCTGAGATACCTCTGCCCAGGGGACTGGAAGGGACTGGTGCAAGGCCGGACGAGCAAAGGTGCCAGAGGGAGCTGGGGAAAGTCACATGGCTCAGAGATTCCAGTGGAAGCCTCCAAGACAGGCTTCACCATAGATTAGGAGATTTAGATTGTATTTGACTATTCCCTTCCTGCTTTCTTGGCTATTTTTTTTTTTTAGCTTGGTAAAACAAAGCAAATGAATTGGGGGGGAAAGATTTTCTTTTCCACCTAAATGAGTTTTTAAGAAGACTTTTACAAAATGAGAGTGAAAATAAATAGGCATTTTTATATCAGCATTTTCAATTCACCGTTAGCCATCTTTAAACACATGTAAAAATACAGAAAGGTAAATTAACTAATTTATTTTTAAATGAAGACCTATTTCCAAGGCAAATAATGGAAAACATTTATTTTCCAACCTAATGGAATGAAATGATTGGACGGGAAGGGGCTTTGGTATTATTATTGGGTGCTTTTTCCCTGTCTAAATGAACTGCTCAGGGGAAAAGGCATGAATTCATAAAACATTTTGGTACCACTAAATCAGGAGGGGATTTTTTTTTTTCCTTCTTTTTCTTTTTTTTTTTTCCTCCTGGTATAAAGAACCTTAGATGAAAAATATCACCTAGCTCAGTTTTGGCATCGTGGCTGTCTAGCCTTCACTGGGGTTTGTGCCTCGACCATTACCCACCATGTTTACCCGCATTGAGAGCTGGGAGGGGAAGCTCATAACTCTCCTTGGCAAGTGCCTGGGCAGCCCCCCTGAAGAGCAGGTTTGCTGTCCCTGGAGCAGAACCACGGGGCTGCAGAGACAGCCTCCAACACACAGCCTCTGACAGCACAGCCAGCGCCAGGCCAGGGACACGGCAGCTGGGTGGCCAGCCCTGGGTGGGACAGGAGCTCCTGGTGCTCACCTCTGCACCCAAGGCAGCGCTTCGTGAGCGGTGCAGGCACAAGCCCAGCCAAGGAACATCACTGGTAATTCATCCCTCCAACCTAACAACTTTATTTTTTTTCCCTGAGATATGCAAGATACATCAAGGCACAGCTTAGGAAGGGGTTTTAAGAGATCTTTACTGTTCAAGGCAGGCTGTGGTTTCATTATTTTTATTATTTTGGTAGAATGAGTAACAGGAATAATAGTAGCTGAGGGTTGTTTCTCTTCATTGACTCTGTGTTAGGCTTGGAAGCCATTCGACCAGGACAGTCAAAACACAGACAGGAAATAATCTATGATAATGTCCAACTGGGGTATCAATTACCGTTTTGAAGTTTCATGTTAAACGGATATTGTCAGATCAAATTTAAACCAAAAGTTGTGGGTTGCGTTTTTCAAATACATAGATATACATATAGATATGTATACATATGAGAGGGAGAAATGGAGACTGCTGGAAACATTTCCAATTCTCTTTTCTTTTTAAGTAAAAAGAAATTAAAATTTCTAAAGCAAACAGTCTCCTCCCTGCCACGTGTGAGCCTTGACTGCTGTCCTCAGCCGAGCCTGGCCTTATGAGCTTGCTGGGGTTTTTAACATCCTCTCCTAAAAGGCTCTGGTAGGTGAAAAGGCTCATTCCCCAGAAACTTGAGAAAACACTGGGCTAATCTACCACAGTGGCCCCATGGCAATCTCTGGAGCAGGAGTGGGCACATGCCTGAAGGGAGGCTTGGCAAATGCATCCCTGAGCAAGGTGTGGTGCATCCAAGCGCAGATGTCAATGGAGCCTTTCCCCAATTCATGAGGGCTGAAAGAGGTGTTCCACAATGACAACCATGGCAGGGTTTTCAACCTGGCCATTTCAACCCCACCTTGCTCAGCATGGTCAGCCTTTCTTTTGGCCTGGGTGGGAGAAATAAATGGCACTGATGCTGATGCTGTTCAAAACCAGCTTCTTTCTGGACATCTGCTGTTAAGTCTCAAAATATGAGATGGTAACTGTTGGCTGGTGTTACAAAAAGAATCTGGGTGGTCCCCAGAAAACCATGAAAGATTCCTCCAAGTTAGAATCACATAGTTAAAAGAAACATCATACATTATCATTTTCCTTCTCCCTCTTCCTTTTGTCATCAAGAACTGGCAGAAATAAACAGAAGGGGATGTATTCACAAACGAGTTTGTGAAACCAAACTCTGGCAAACATGTGAGAATAAAAGCCTATGTCCAGTCCTGGAGCTGGCACTTTAAAAAGAAAACTTGGAGGTAGCTCAAAGAGCTGCCAGAAAGATTTGTAGCCTGGCAAACCGTGTTTACCAGTGAGAGAGGAAAGGAGAGCGGTTTGGGAGATGGCAAAAGGACTAACAGGTTAATAAGTGATCAGGGGACTCATGGAGCAAAAAACTCTGATATAAAATGAATCTTTGATGTAGCAGCCAGAGGCATGAGAGAATCCACGAGCTGCAACTTGGAAATCAGGAAAACCCACAGAGGAAATAATGCCGTGTGTTTTTGAGCAGAAGAGTAATGCAGTGCAGGGAGAGCTGTCCCAAGGGACAGGGTGGATTTGCCGTCATCTGGAGCCGTGGGATGACATCCCTGGTCCTGGCCCAAATGAACATAAAATATTACATCCCATGTTAAGCACAGAGCCAGATAAACTGGTGAGAGAGATGTCTTCCAGATCATCAGACTGAAAAGTCTTCTGGGAAGTAACCATCATTGCCCTGGTGTCCTGGCTATGTGACCTCCCCAGTGCTGGAGCAAAGCTGTTTCCTGCATGTATGGAAGGAAAGGCATTTTCACATATGTGAACAGAGGGAAGGGACTGAGTCCCCGGGTGATGCCTCCATCCATGACAGGTCACAGCTGGATCTCACCTGCAGGCCTAAGAAGCTTCACAAGCATTTGTCAGGCACAGAGGCCAAACAGGAAGCTCTGAGGAGAAAAACTCCATGTAAAGCCTTCCTGGTATCTGCTAAATATGGCTAGCACAAGTTCCTTGGCTCACAGAGAAGGGACCTGAGGCATTGTTCAAGTGAGGTCCTGTGCTGGCATGGTAGAAGTCTTTGGCTGCACACAGTGACTTGCATGGATTTGGGATCCTGCTGAAGGAAATGAGAATCATTTTTCAGCTCCAGGGCATTGATGTACAGAAAGTGGTTAGCAGGCTCAAGGTGAAGGCTAGAAAAAAGAAGATTTTACACATACAGTCACACATATAAGACAGTGATTTCAAGAAGGAAAAAGCATCAAAATGAGCTTTTTTTCTTCTTTCCGTTCTCTGGGAGACTTTTCACTAATATTTTCATTAGATTTCATTCTTTATAGATTGTGCTACAAAAGACCAGTAGCTACCGCAAACTTACCTCTCACACATGTCTATCAAGTTTTGGATAGGGTCTTCCATCCTTGGGAAGCCCTTAATTTCAGCATGATTGCAAAATTTGCTCAGCCTTTAAGAAGAATGTGTGAAATTCCAGGGGCATTCCAGAAAAGCTGACTCATGTGGAGCAAGGTTTTGACCCCAGGATTTGACTATGCCTGAGGATACAGGAAAGAATTCTTTATATTGGGGAAAAGGAAAGCAAATTTCCAGATTCCAAGAAAGTCTGGAGTTTATTCTGAAACCTGTGTGTTCTTCCCCATTCCCTTCTCACAGGTACTGTTAAAATCTGTTTCTTCGGCAGGGAAGTCACCCAGCAGTGGCAAGCTGTGATGACTGAAACCCAGAACTCTGTTCCAGGATTTCAAGGTAGGTAACTGGACCAAGACATGGAGACTGGACCCAGCTGGAGTATAAGAACAGATGTCATCCATCCTGTATTCTCCTCAGCTTCCCAAAGCCACTCACTGCAGCATTCTAATCCCTGACCTCAAGGCAAAAGACTCCTGTTCCACTGCCTGGCTCTGGAGTTTTCCTGTCCCCAGTGAGGAAGCTTTTGTCTAAGCTCCCCTCCTTTCTCTCATGCTCCCTCTCTCCTCAAGCTCTCTTAGGCAGTTCATGTTCCATGTGACTAGAAACTGGAATGATTAAAAAGGGAGCCTCTGATTATAATAAAACAAAAAAGGCAGAGTTTGTTTTGTTTTCCCTGAAAGAAGATCCGGTGGTTGGCTATTCTTTAGAGAGCTGCAATTTGGACAATTTGTCAGTGTGTTCAGGGCAGAGGAAAGCATGTGACAATGGATTCAGGGACCATGACCATAGCTTGGGACAGTGAGGGGATACACAGTTGACTGATCCCAACAGCCTATTCTGCTTTTTTCCAGAGCCAACAAACAACCCCCGGTGATAATTAAGCAAGTATCAAAGACACATTTTAAAGTATTTTACCAATACTTTTTCCTTATTCTTGATCCAGGTAAAGCTTTATGCCAGAGCCCTATGCAGAGGTGCTCATGGTGTTTCACACAGCCTTAAGGATCATCCTCAAAAAACACCTGCTGAACTGGGACCTCCCAGACTGACCAACAGAAGGTCATGTTTTGACCCTTTCACCAGAGCCACGGTGCCTCTAGGATAGGTTTCTTCTCCTCCAGCTTAACAAACAAAAATCAGGCTTCCAGCCTAGGCTGAGCACCTCTGAAGCAACTTATTCTACCCAGAGTTATCTACAGAAAACTAAACACTGCTTTCCATTGGCTTACGAAAAAAAAGTGGCATCTAATATTAGTTAGCTGAGGTGCAAATAATCCCACATTATTCTGATGTATGCAAATACATACATAGATGTGTGCATTATTTGAAGAATACATCTACTCTAAGTATCAGGACAGATGAGCTAAAGTTGTTTGAAATATAAGTTTGATGATAAATATAATTACAGTATATTAAGGAGATTTTCTAGAGAGTAGGGTTGTGGCCTAAATTTCCAAAATAAGATACCTAACCTGGGGCCTTTATTTCCATGTCTAGACATCAGTTTCAAAATGCTGAGAACACCCAGATGTCACAACAATCACACAAAAAGAAAGTGAATAGTGTTGCCTATCACAAAGAATAGGTAAATTAAAGTAATACTTTTTAAGCATGGGGACATATATGAGACAATGTGTCTCCTTTTCTTATCATAAGGGAAGGCTCAGACAGAAGAAGAGTGACAAATTCCATTTTAATGAAAAGAATGCTTTGTTTCCATGGGACAGCAGGACTCATTGCCACAGGAAGATAGGAATGCCAAGAGCTGAAAATTTAAGCCATAGCCTAGTTGGTAATTTGTCAAGTAGAGAGGGAGGAAAGGGCTGAACAGACCATCCAACAGCTCTCTCTTTTGGATTGCATGACCTCCCTTCTGGTGCCAATCATGACTGGAGACAACCTCACGTTCAGATGAATCAGGAGTACCATGTCACTCTGATTTCCACAGGAGGGACATACAAACGACCTGGCAGACAGACACAGGGAGAAAAGCTCTGAAAGAGGCTCTCAGATGCCCCTGCTTCAACCACCCTATGCTCACCACTTTTTTACTGTCACCAGACCCTAAAGCTGAGATCCTGTTCCCAGAGCACAAAGGCAAGTAAAAGATGGCAGTATCTCCTAGAGGAAAGCATAGGGTTGGGACAAAAACCTGGCATCAACAGAAAACTTGGCATGGATTTTCAAGGAGCTCCAGAAGTGGCAGACATGCTGTCATTGAAAGTAAGAAGAGGAGGGCAGAGCAAAAATATATAGGTTTTATGGGGGATTTGGAAGATTAGAAGAACAAATAAGTAACACAATGGCTGGATATTGACTCAGAGCATACTTGAACTAGATTTGACTGGCAAACAGTCCCAGTCTCTATTTGCCAACTGCTTGGAATTGTTTGAGCAATGACCTTGAAAAACATACAGCAGATTCAGACTGGGAAGCCAGAAGGCCGCACCGCACTGGTCTGATCCAATCCTCTGCACAACTGAGTCCCTCCAATGTCACCTAGCCTCAACTCTGATAACTTTTTAAGCCAGCAAAAGTGGCTCAGCCACTTTAAGATATTAAACTGGTATAAAGAATTAAGTTCTTCTAAATCTTAAAAGCAGTTTATCAGATCATGCTGCTTTTAAGACCCTAAATTCTTAAACCACCTTAACTCTGATGGAGGACCTGAAAGCTTAGTACAACAGAGCCATGCCAACTTAAGAGTTTAAACTCTTAAGACACTTTTCACATTATAAGCCAAATTCAGGCTCAAGCACAGTGCCCACATTCTTGGTTGGTGTCAGTTCAGATGTTCAGCATCCAACAGCTTCACCCTACACCAGGTTGAGAGACCTGGGGCTGAGTGTTTTAACTCATTGCCTGCTTTGCCAAATGACTTGACTTATCTTCCAAGAGCTTTTGTTCATAACAGTCAGTCTTAATCTATAAAGTTTATGTTTCTCTGCAGAGGGATTTTTTGCAGTACAAGAGTACATTGGGTTAGGTTTTTTAAGTTCAACTTATGTTGAAATTTTGTGATGATAAATACTTATATAAGATCATATCCAGACCAGCTGAAAAATCATAGAAAACAGGCCTTACCCCAATGCATTTTAAGGGAAGGTTTCTGGTGGACCTTTATGACTGGCGAAGCACATATACAATTAGGTTTAAAGCATGAGGTAGTTCAAAAATTCTGATTCCTCAACAAGCACCAGTCTGTTAAATTCACCTTTCGACAGAACATTTTATGACTGTTCACAAACTACCTTTTCCTGGATGTACCAGGTCCATATTTACAACCTCAAAGGTGACCGTTCTTGGGCAAGTGTGGAGACACACAAAAGAACATAAAATCAAATTTTTCCATAGAACTGGGTTCACCTGGGATGAGAGAAAGCTCCTATGGTTTAGTGGAATAGGACAACTCCTAAAATGGTAGCTAACTGTGGTAAAGAAAAAAACTGCAATTTACCAAACAGTTAATATATAGTGCACAAAAGGCTCATATTTAATTTTGGATGTCTCTGTTGTTTAAAGCGACTGGTTTAAGGAACAGGGAGAGGGACTCTCTGAAAGGGTGGTTCAGAGCAGAAGTGTAGTCAGACTACATTAAACTGGGGCGTGCAAATGCATGCCCAGACAAATCTGGACTATGTGGTTTGGAGAGAGATTTGTGTGTGCATCAGTCCTCACTGCAAGTGCAGTGCCACCATCTCCACAGGAGGGAAACCAGGCATATGGGTCAGGAGTGAGCAACAGGGTCCTCAGTTTGGACCATCAAGGAACAAGGACCCCTGTGCGTACTCCTCACTCAGAGTGCCCAGGATATCTCTCACACACACACACACATCAGGTCTGACATCAAGAGCACCCTCTGGAAATGCTTCACCGTTAAGGGGTCTTTCAGCTGAAGATCAAGTGGAGGCTGATTTTCTATAGGCTGGTACTGAGTCCCTCAGATGACACACGTTGTAGCCGTGTACAGAGAGGCTCAGCCCTAGACCATATTTTCAGCTTGTTCCTGCTGCTCTGGGGTCAGTGGTGTAGAGATGATGATCTGTCCATCCAGTTCTTTGACTCACATACTTTGCTGAGTTGTTTAAGAAAGTTAAGGCAAACCACATTTAAAAGCAGCTTTGTTTTCTTGAGGTAACAGGTTTGCTCTGTACAAACACTATCTCTTATCTAATAGCCCTAGAAAGGCATGTAGCGTCAAGCTGATACTGTCTTCATGCTTGGCTTACTTTTGCATTTCAGCCCTGAGATATGCAGGCAACCTGCCATCAGCTGTAAAACCACAAACCCCGATCTGTGATGGGGACTGATAAGAAAAAATATATGAAAACAGACTCCTTAGAGCTTGACTCCTTTCCAGCAGGCTCTGGACTGAGATCTGGCATTTGAAAGTGATTGTTCATGCATAAGAATCAGCTTTTTTTTTTTTTTNTTAAGGCTGCAGAAAGGCTAGAAGAAAAGAAAAGTGAGTCGGGGGAAAATCAACATAATGTTGTTTAGCTCCCATCAAGATAACAGCAAGTGCAACATCCAGTAGAACAATGGCTTTGACCTTCGAAGCCCCTGTGATCCCAGGAGCCTTCTCCCCACTTCAAACGAGAGGAAACATCACGCCAGCGGGTTGTCATGATTCACGGGGACAGAAAACAGAACACAGAACTGTCAGCTTCCACTCTAATGGTCTCTTTATCAGTCCATCTTTCCCTTGCTTGCTCAGTCTAAGCAGCCATTTGCTGACCCTAAACTTTGTAGTCTACATGTTTTCCCAGACCTCCTGCTTTCGAGTAATACTTTGCTTGTTGATGGTAGGAATCAGGTAGCATCCCTAGGTGACTGCTCGAGATGCTCTTTGTGTTCTAACATTTCAAGACCAAGAGAAAACACCTGGAGTTCCTGTAGTACCTGTGGTGGACATGTGTGATGGTGTGCACGCTCCCAGGCCCAGGGCACAACCAGCCTTCTTTGTACTGTTTGTCAAACTCTGCTCTTTCTCACAGGATTTCTGCCTGAAGACAGAACAGAGGCAATGGAGGAATAACTCCTCTGGGTCTGACTGAGTCTGAAAGTAGAAACAGCAGGTACTGCTGCCATTGATGTGTGAAATCTGCTGCCCAGAAGGAAGTCTTTGTAGCTGTTATTTAGCTTGTCTCCATCTCAAAACACCAGATCCCCCTGCAACTTGAGCTAAGAGGGTATTTCAACCACCTGTTTGCAGAACAGATCCTGAGAAACTCTGCCAAGCTCTTGTGCTGCTACCTGAAAGCAAAACCACCCCCATACTCCCCTCTGCCTAATAAACATTTTAAGTCCTTGCATTTCTTTCTGACAGCAAGGCCCAGCTATGGGTGGGGAGTAGATCTGCCACCTCGTTGAACTTATGGCATTGACCTATCCCCATACTTTGCTTCTCCAAAGACCTTGGGAGAAACACCCAGCTGCAAAGCAATTTATATGGATGAGGAGCCAACAAGTACACTTAAATGGCTTATCTGATTCTCTGGGGTGTCCATCTGGAGACAAGAGCCTTTCCCCATCTGCATAACAACAATTAGACCACCTTCTCACCCTCATCCTCCATACACTCTCCTAATCCTCCATTCTTCCATCCAGACAAGGGCAGTGATTTTCTCAGGAGCAAAATGAGCTTGCCAAAGAAGAGCTTTACCTTATCAGGAACACACCAGACCCCAAGTTTGGTTAAAGGACCACCAGCCAAAGAAAACCTCCCAGCAGAGCTCTTGCTCCTTCTCAGCAGGCAAAGGAATAAATGAGATTTGCTATGAGAATGCTCTGGATGCACAAGTATTCTAAAGATTTTGAGGATCCTGTGACAGCTGCAACTATCTAGCACCATTCTAGAATATCTTTTCTGCACACCCTGACATCTTGAGTTCTTCAGTGCATTCACTGGGACCAGTGCAGAGAACTGACACCTACTCCCCATCATGTATTTCTTACAGGTGTTAAGGACATGTTCTTGACCTCCACTGTACTGAGGAGAAGACATTATTGGCATCCTGGCCCATGTGGCTCTGTTTGGTGGGTTCTCTGTTGAAAGCCTCCACTTGAAACGACTCTGAAGAAAGTAAGCAAGAGGAGTCAGAGTTGGTGTGAGGAAACCAGAGTTGAGGAAAGCACATACAGAGCCTAAGAAGACGTTTTTGTGAGAATGGCAGGTCTCCAGTGCCAGCTGTGGACTTCTCTCCAACAGGCCATGGGCAATGAAGAAACCCAAGAAAGAGTCACAAGAAGAGAGCAAACATGTACTGACACCTTCCTAGAACTCTACCTCAGGCCCCTGATATTTCAGGTTTGTGGACTTCCTGAGCCTCCTTTTGTGTCGTCCTACTGAACAGCTCTTGATGGATTCAAAGACCAGTTGAGGAAATTACTGAAGAAAAATCTTTAGCCACGCAGTTTTATACTTTCCTTTTGTTTTATATGATGACCCCAATTTTTCTACCTTGGGACCAACTCCTCTTTTATTTGCGGTCCTTCGCCCAAATGAGTTGCAGAATCTCTTTGTAATTCATTTATATAGAAGGATAATTTTTATTTGAATGTGGAAGTTGCAAATAAAAACAAGATCTCTTCCTCCTGAAAAGCCCATGGTTGCTCAAACATACCTAATCACTTACCTTCATCTAGCCCGTATTTTTCTTATTATAATGATCTTCTGTCTTTGACTGTAAAAGACTTTATTTTTGTATCCTGGGGTAGCTAAATGAATTTGAAATGAATATGGATTTCCTGCTGATCTCATTTAGCTTTGGTCTTCACCCTGGAATTGAAAACATCAATGCCAGGGTGTGTTAGAGGTACACTTCTGGAAAGGCAATTATCCTATAAATTGCTCAGCTGTAACTTATATAATAATTATTTCTTCAACTGAAGTGCCTTTTGAAGTACTTTCCAAAAACTTACAATAGCCCTAACCCATAAGCATTTTGGTGAGGCAGGGAGACCAAATTCTGCACTCCATCTAAAACCATTCTGCAAAAACCATGTCTGAAGTGAGCTGGCATTAGGTATAGTTGGATCTCTCACATTAGGTGTTTGGAAATCTGTCCTCAAAGACATATGCCCTGCAATGTTTACTTTTGGCGTATTACTTGGAAATGATATGATGGATGATTGATACTTTTTTTTTCATCCCCTCTTGGCTGAGGGTTTCCCTGGAACTTGAGACATGTCTCTGTTGAAAAAATCACTCAACCTTTATGAAGAACAAAAGAAAGCAGAAGGTTATTCAGTGTGTCATGTAGTTTCACCTGAACCCCAGTGGTTTCAGGGTATACGAGACATACCAAGCACCTTGTTCAAGTTAAAAGCAGACTGCTAGTAAAACTTACACTAATTCATGTGATGCCAGTCATCTGCATGAACAGGTTGAATAACTTCTCTCTAATACAGTTGTTAAGTGAGGGGAGAAAGGTATGGGCTAAAAATCAGCAGACTGGGAGAAGAACAATATTTGGTGATTCAAGCAATCTGAGGAACCTCCCTTCAAATTCCTGGACCTCTTCCTCTCTTTCCTTGTCTGAAGCTTCTTAAGTCAGGGAATTGTTGTGCCTTGTTCTTACAAAGCACATGGCATGGGGAGCCCTCAGCCATCACTGGGACGCTTTGTAGGCACTAACTTAATTTACAAATGGTGTTAGGCAGCAGCATTTGGGTGAGTGACACGGGCAAAGAACTGCCATTGGGGGAGGCTGGGCTGCAGCGTGAAGCTGAACAGCTGGAGCAAAGTAGAGTCTGGTGCATTGGGAAAAGGCCTTTTAAAAGCCAGCATGTGCTTAGGATTCAGAAAACAGTCACTGAGGGGCAAATTCACCCTTGGCAAAACCCCAGCCCGGGGTCACATTGGAGGTAAGCGTGCTTCCCTACTATCAGAGGGATTTGCAAGCAGAAAGAATTTTAACAAGGTCTTCAGACGTGACTAAAGACCCTGTTTGTTTTAGATCAAGCTCACTCCACTCCAGAGCCCCGAGTATATCTCTTGTTCATAAAATATCACAAGCTCAGATATGTGTTTGTTTTCAGGGGAGACTCCTCCCCCAGGCTCAGCCCGGTTCACCTGTTAAAAGCTCATGAGAAATTGTATCCGCGGCATTCCTGTCCCTGTAGCACTGGCGTGCGGGGAAAGCCAGCAAGCTGCTTCTCCTCAGCATGTGTGAATATGTCGTCCTTCAACCCTCCCTTCTTCTGAAGCACAATGACTCTGTTCCAGGGCCGGAAATTATGCATCTTAAAACACAAAAAACACCACACACTTTCAGAGGGTCTTTAAGAAACGAAGTAGTAACAACAATGATGATGATGATGATCATAATCATGATGACAATGATGATGGTGATGGTAATATAATAATAATAAGAGCCTTTTGAGTCTGTTCCTGAACCCCCCGCAGCTCCTTCTGTTAGAGGGAATCTTATTTCATGGGCTCAAATGAGGAGTCACAACCAATTCAATTACTCGAGAGTAATATCCTTCGTAAAGAAGAGCCCCTGCTGCTGTTCCTTTGGAGGGTTCCCCTTTCCTGCTCAAAGCAGCTGTGTTGGTATTTAGACATAGGATACCAGCTCAGACTCTACTTCCAGCACAACCTCTACTTATATCCTGCAGGCTTTATAAGTCCCCAGATGGTCCATAATGCTTGTGTAGCAGTTAGCCAGCCAAACAGTGCTTGCTGCTTATCTGGTGTATAACTCTCTGGAATGCGTGTGTGGGGAGAATGAGAAAAAATGCCAGATCATCTTCCCACAGAACATTTCCTTTCTTGTCCTCAGCCTCCCCTCTCTAAGCCCAGACAGAAACAAAACACCAGCTAGGGAATCGGCCACATTTGCGTTGCAATGGACTTGATCCTCGCGTCTTTTCAGAAGCAGCCTGGTCCTTTGTGGCTGTGAACCTTTGATGCCAGGGCATTTATGCTGATCTCCGAGCGCGTGACAACCCGTTTAGCTCTAGCTTAAATGACAGCACCAGATGGAAGTCAGTAACAAAGCATGTCCAAAGCTAGCAATTTTCAAAATAATGGAAATTCAGAGGATTCCAGCGGGCAACAGAAAGGAGGACAAGAGAGAAAAACTTATGGGGAAGGGTCCACCCCACTGATAACTTTCAGAAACTTTTGTGAGGGTCTTTTGCTAGATTAGCCTTCAGTCTCAGCTCTAGTTTGGCTCTTCCTTCACCATATGAAGAGCCACCCTGGCAGCCCCAATCGTCCCTGGTTCAGTTCTTAACTTTGGCCAGCAGATATGTCTATAGTGAAGGAAATGTTTTGGGCAATTAATAAATCAGGGATACCTTCAGTGAGCATGAAAATTTCTGAAGGTGTCTCCAGGACCAATTTACTCTGCTTTCGCAACAGAGACCTGGGTTTGCCTGTTTGTTTGTTCTATTCTTGATTTAACACCAGTATTGGCAAAATTTGGATGATCCCCATCTTAACGCTGTGGGCAAATGAGGCACTAATTTCTCTTGCCAGTGTTGATCTGTTCTGATATTCAGCTACCCTGGAGCAGAGTAGAGAGGCCAGGGGAACACACGGAGACACAGATGGAGGTTTTCATTTCAGATTCACAGCTTCAGAGATTCCACACTTTAATGCAGAGAGGGAAACTTCTGTTTAGTGTGAAAAACAAATTAGTAAATGTTGCTGTTGTTGCTCAGTTTTTTGTTTTCATGAATAACTGCTGAATTCAGAAAGTGTTGGTCTTGAACGTCACTTGTGGCTGGGCAAGTGGAACGAACAGATCTCACTGGTGATGGACACCCCAGGAGTGAGAGGAGGTTGTCATAGACCCCAAATACTTTATGTTTTGTTACACCCAAAAAACCCAAAACCAAAACCAAAAATAAATTTAAAAAAAAAAAAAAGCCAGAGTCAACACCTTTGCTCTGGGTTCCAGAAACACTGTGACATTCCCAAGTAGGAACTCTGGGCTCTAAAAGTACGACAGCAATTAATAAAAAATACAAATGTATTAAATAGAGGACAACAGTGACAAAAGAGCAGTTTCATATTTTCTTGGTGTGATTGCAACAATATAGGCTGTGGCGTTCCAGTAGGTATCCATCCCCAGACTCATTACCAGGCATTGAAGAAATAAATGGAAATATACTCAACCATATATTTCTTAAAGGGAGCTTCTAAGTTTCTTTCTGGCTTTATCTTCTGTGATTAAGACCTTACACCAAAGGACTGACAATAAGGGTAAGGCAGAACAGAAGATGAATGACAGAATGTTCATGGAAAAATTTTGGTTCCTTTTTCCTAGTATTTTCAAAGGACTTTAGGACAACATTGACCTGAAACAGAATGTGAATACACTCATTTGTAGGTCAGAAAAGATATTTAGTCATCTAACTGCCATTTCACTGAGTGTCTGAGTGTCCCTGGGGTTTGCTACCCAGAGCCCAAATGATGGTGTGTTGGCCACCAAACTTCCCCTGATGTTAGTTGTTCCCTGAACTGGAATGGGCTTGAACGAACTTGGAAGAGTTAATTCAAAATATATCCCACTGGCTTCCCACTGATTGTCCCATTCATGGTGTTTCCATTTTTATTGTAACTTTTTCTTAGTGCCTGCTGAGCATCTGTGCACGGTCCCCTCTTCCACACTGAGTGACTCGTACCTGATGTCAGACAGCTGAGCTGCCCAACGAGTGCTGTCTCCCAGCAACACAACACTCACCTGACAATACAAGGCTTGCACTACCACATGGGAGTCCTCTTGCCACGTTCTGCTGACATGCTTTGGGGGTGGCATATCACTTCTCCCTTTCTCCAGAAACAATTGCGCAAGCTCTAAGCCTCTACCAGGAAAACAGAAGGGTCTGGGAGGCAAAAAAACGTGACATTAAAATTCAGATGCCAAGTTCAGTAGCATGAATAAAAATTATCTTAACCTCTGAGGTCAGGAGGTCACCAGCTGGAAGCGGAAAATCGCCACCAGTAAATTGCTGTGGGTTGGAGTGATGAATGCTAGTTAGTACCAGTGAATTTCAGAAGAATCTCAGCTGTAGGGATACAGGGCATCTTGGCACAAGGCTGAACAATTCCCGATTGTGTTTTCTTTCTTCTGTAGTCTGTCTTGTGCTCCTTCTGCTTCCACAGATTTCTCAGTTGAGGCAGCAAAAGATTAAACCCTTGTGGGAAAGCCTTGTGGCACGTAATAGGGGTGAAAGCAGTGAGATTCCATAGGGATTGAGTGGTGTTTAAGAAAATTGCTTTCAGATCCTATGGATGTCAAGAGAGGGGGAAAGTGCTTCAGCACTTGTGATTTGCAAAGCTGTCTGGAGCACATAGGTGCATCCATTGCCCTAGTAAGCAAAAATCACTGCCACTTACATCAAACTACAGCCCAGTCCAGCAGCAGGCACCTTGTTCCATGTACATTCTGCTTGCCAGAGCCCAAGTCAGGAAGGTGCTGAGTCCATCCTTCTCTTGCAGGGTAAACATGAGCACATTTTGTCTGGGTTCCCCATTGTCTCACCATCATTCAGCCTTCCATTGCTATGAATGAGAGCTTAGAGCCTTGTGGGGTGTAGTCGCTGCTTAGCCTCTCTCTAGAATAATGGGTTCTTGCTCTGTTCATAAGACATAAAGCAGTGAAGTAAAACAAACTAATAAATATCTATAGGAGTGAATAGATGTGTCCAATTCACTCTGGCTAGTCCAAAATTCTAGGGTGGGAAAGATTTCAGGTTAAAGAGATTGGACCACACCACAAAATGCTCCAGTAATGATACAATTCTCTACAACACTTTATGGGACACTTGAATATAAGCCCCTACTATTAAATTTGGTTTGAGGTTTCCATAAGGGAAAGAGGCCAGCTTGCATTTCAGATGTCATTTCTGTAGGGGAAGCTGGACAAAAAGCAGAAAGTTGGCAGCAAAAAGTACCAGGCTTCTTTCTCCTTCCATCCAACCCTCTCCAACCTCTTTGGCTAATCCCCAAACCATGGCAGGAGCTGAACACTGCTTTTCATTGAGTGACATACCTGGCTCTAGAAGAACACGCCCTTGTGGAATTGGCATGAGGGCAACATTTCCATTCCCTCTGCACAACACTTTTCTTTAATGCCTTCCAAACTAAAACAAAACCAGGAGGATTTGCTACCATGTTCTGCTCATTATATTGGTTTTATGAGGGTGTGGAGTTTTCTTGCACCATGGCAGGATGGATTTGTCCCTGAAACCTAAAATCCAGCAAGAAAATGTAATAGATGGGGAGCTTTTTCTTTTTCTTCATCAGGCTTTTTATGGTTTTGGTTTTTTTCTTGAATATTTACCGTTTCACCCCAAATCGATCCACAATCATTTCATGTGCTTTTTCAGGAACGTGTTCAGCCTTTAGAGCTAGAAAAGCATTGGGAAAATCAGACATCCTGGACTCACTGTGTGGAAAATACAAAGGATCATAGCAAACAAGGCTGCCAAAGACCTCCAAAAGTCGCTGGAAAAAGTCATTCCAGGGTAGGATGGTTATATCTGTGCCATTTCAGATTTTACGTCTTGTGATTCCAGAAGTACTGATGGACACATCTCCCCATGTGATGGACACATCACCTCAAGTCACTACAGCTGTTTGCTTCAGTTTTAACCCATTGCCTCTCACCCTGTCTGAATTGACAGGCAAAGCAGGTTGTTCCTTTTGTTGCTTTTTTATTCTTCTTTTGCAGATTTTTTTCAGCACAAAGACATCTATCATAGATCCCTTCAGTTTCTCTTCTCTAGACTAAACAACCCTACTTCTTTCAATCTTTCTAAGTCTGATCTTCAATCATTCCTGTGACTTTCCAGCTGGTTTACATCTTTCCTGAAAAGCAGTAACCAAAACTGCACACAGTATTGAGTCCCTACTAATGGCAGTAAGAGTGGAAGAATTACTTCATGCTTACAGGCAGTTGTCCCACTTATCCATCACGACATGGCGCTTGTCTCTTTCCCAACACCATGATTATATTGGATTATGCCCAACATCCAACCTGCTCTAGGCAATACCTCTCCATCCTCTGGCAACTCAGATGATCATTCTGCTTTAGGACAACATGCTGAATGTTTCTTTATTGAAATGCATCTTATTTTCTCTCTACAACCAGACCTTACTCAATCCCCTCTGAAGCCAACGGAGAGAATACTCTCTGTCCTTACACTGCAGTGGGTAATGAGGATGTGATCCATCTGCTCTTTAAGAGTTCTCCATAAAAAATTAATTTTACATTTCATGCTCATATTGCAGCATTTGCTAACTGGACATTAGAGGAACACTTAGAGATGTAGGTAAGAAAGACATGTTCTTGAGCAAGATACACCGCTCTGCTGTTGCATGGTACTTCATTTCGTTATCTTTCTCAAGAACTTCTGAAGCCCAATTCAACCATAGGGAGATTAAGAGTTTACAGGGATATAAATTCCTTTCAGGTCTTATGGATGACAAGAGGGACTGAAATAGTTCCTTGAGTTATTAGAGGGAATCTCTCTAGTAAACCCATAAAATGTGCATCTCCAAGGACATCTACTGAGACCTTGAATTTTGAAATTAAACTCACAGTTCCGTGTAGGGATTCTGTTGACTTTGCCACTTCCCACGCTGTGCAAAGGGCTTTGAGATCCCTGGGTAGGAAGTCGATGTGGGAAACCAAGTTCTCATTCCTTCAGCTGGCTGGAGGCCTGGACTTCAGCTTAAAGGTTTTTATGGTACATATGTTTTTAAGGGGTGGGGCAGGTTATTCCAAGCTCCCACATGAGTAGAAGACAGGAGTAAAAGCAAGTTGAGGCAGATGGTTTGTTTCCCTAAGTTGGCATTCCTAACAAACAGCTGTGTTTGCACAAAGCTTCCACAGACGCATGGATGGGGAATAATATAGCTGGAAAAATGTCATATCAGTACTGCCACCTTCCAGCTCCTCCATGGGTTAAACAGTCCAGCACGCTCCATTGCTCCTCCTCCTTCCCTCTCTTCCTAAAACTCTTGTAATGTGTTTCACAGAAAGTACCTTTTCTCTTCCTTTTAGTGTAATATTAATCTTGGGGGGAAGGGAGGAGGGGTTGGGGGAAGGGACATACTGTTTTGAGGTTCATATTCCCCCTGCAGTTAATCTCTTTAACAAACCCCTTTAACAAACGAAAGGTCTGACAGGAGGCAGAGTCATTAAAATGAATTAAAATGCATCCAGGAGAGATTAGTAATGAAACCACTCACCAGACAATGCCCCTTTTCTTCTCCATGTGGACTGCTAGGAAATATCCCAGATTACAGAACAAAAGGTTTTACAGCTGAAAATTCTGATCCCTGAAAGATGCACCATGTTCTCCGCTGCTCAAGTCCTTGCTCTACACAAGTACATCTGCAGCCAAGAGACCCAAGCATAATCTCCTCAGGGGGAGGGTCAGAGGGGTTGGATTTAAGTACCAAGGAGCCTGCAAACCCTCACACACACTGAGGATAGGTCAGCAGACGGTGATAGAGGGCCCAGAAGTACATGACAGTGTCTGCCACACTGGTGTGGTGAGACATCCATGCACATCTGCTCCCACTGGGGACCAGAGGAGTTCCAGCCAAGTCCAAGGGTTAAAGCTGGACAGTATGGCACAGGAGAGGGGCCAGGATGGGGTCAGCAGAGAATGCTGCACACAAGCTGCGAATGGGAATTTGGGGGCATGGAATTATGCAGGCAGGGGAGGAACAAGAGCAGTCACCAGTGCCTTGGTGACAAGTGGGAAATAGGCAGGAGTAATGAGAAGTGCAGCTGTAGGGGGAAAAGCTAAATGGATTTTGAAAGCAGGTTTTCCTAACTCATACAATGGTCATTCAGTATTTCAGAGGAGGCTATATAGACCCTCTTTGCTTCAAGAGAGCTGTTGTTTAGTTATTCAGCTGAAACTATGCTGTTTTCTCGTCCGTCATGGAGAGAGATCTTTTCCATTATGGACGATCTTTTCCTCTATCTCCTTGAAAGCAGAGCTATGTAGCCAGGTGTAGGAGTGCAGCCTGTGTTCCCAGGTGTAAGTCAGGCAACCTGAGATCCACACAGGCATCTTACCATCAGCAGCAAGAGAGACAAGACAGAACCTAGTTGGCTAAAGCTGGGCTGTAGGGCTCAAGCCTCCACAGAAAGTGTTGAGAGGTCAGCAAATGAACCAGACGTTGAAAACAACTCCTCTAAGTGAAAGGTAAAGCAATATGTAAGTAGAACCTGGATGACTGGAGAAAGAAATCAGCTTTTAAAATCTCCTAAGCTTTTAAAAATATTATTCTCACTGCTAGGAGGTCCCTCCACCTAATACTCAGTTCTTTCAAATCTCTTCTGCTATTCTTTCCAGTGGGAAAAAGATCCAAAATTCATTTGTCCTTTCTACCCACCAAAGCAAAACCACTTTCTATTTCCTAAAGTGGCAAAATAATGGTTTTGAAACACAACCAGAAAAATATGTTTAGTCTCAAAAAATTGAATTTAATTGATAGATCCTCAGTTTCTCAACTCGCCCCCGTATCTGTCTGGAAGATGGCAGCTTCTGTATCTCAGGTCAAGGCTATTGATGAAAAAAGATTCCCTTCTGCATCTGGAAACTCAACAAAACTTCCAAGGAAACAAAAATTTGTAATAAGCTACTCCGCTTACATGAATGAAACTCTGAGCTGTATCAGCTGAGAATATATCCCAAAGTTTGCTGATGACAGAAAAACAATGATGTAGTGAATTGATGAGGGACCCATTTCACTTGTGGTCTGCCGAGTTATTATATCAAAACATGTCCGGCAGAGTTTAATGGTGTCAGCATTTAATGTTCAGCATAATGTCATTCCTACAGACCAAGACAGACACTTCCCATAGGTGATTAATCTTTTACAAGCAATTTAGCCATCGTAAGCAAAAGTGGATGAAATGTATTAATGGGGGAAAGGCTAGGGGCAAAATGCATGGAAAAACCTGTCTCTGCATTAGTCCCACAAAATTACAAGTGAGTTACAGCTGATGGATTTAGGACAGTTCCTGTTGAGTAATTGTATTCCATGAGGGTTTTCAATACAATGTGATATTCATTTTCACCTTATACAGTAGAGACAATAACGGCTACAGGTGCACAGGCTGTCTTGCTGGGAGGAATAAAACTGTGATTGTTTAACATCTGACTTTTCTCACACAGTTACAGCCTTTAGATTTGAGCTATATTTTGCACATATCTCAGACTTGGATTGTTCTCTTTTTTTTTTTTTTTTTGTACTCCAAGAGCCTAGCTCTAAAAAAATGCAGGCTCTAAAGACCCATTGTCAAATGAAACACATTTCCCTCATTTGATTTGTTTTTTCCTCTCTTGCAATATCAGCTTTCACTACAGAAATGCAGACAACCCTATGTTTGGGTAGAGAAATGAAACCGCCAGCACACGCAGGAGGCACAGCTGCCAGTCCGGGCTCCCAAAACCCAATTCCCAAAACAGGAACTTTCATGTGCACTTCTGAAAACCTGGACATCCCTGTAAATGCCTCTACGTTCTTAGGACTTTATACTGTTGCTTTTTTGCTCTGGCATCTCATCACAGCTCCTCTGTGTCCTTCTGGGACTTTCCTGGTCTCAGACAAGAATAACAACAACAAACCCAACGAGCCAAGCAAAGAGAGAGCCTGAACTTTCTCCTGGAGAAGACAGTGTGGCTATTCCTGGATTTTGCCTGCCAGCTGCCTCCTGTCTCAGAAATGAACTCTCCTTCTTTTTGCTCCCCAGAGACACGCCACGTTTGCTTATGACGTGACTGCATCTAACCACATCCACCTGCCAGGGTGACTCCACTTCCTTACCAAGGATGCAGCTTCTCAGCTGAAGGTGGGATGGGAGAGAAGCCCAGCAGTGTCTAGCAAAAACTTACTGTAGGGTTTTCTCTCCTCCAGAAAAGCTGTAGGTTCATTCTGATCAGGAAGTAATTCAGGGCTTTCTTATGTGAAAAAGGTAGATCATTTAATTATGTTTGTATCCAATATTTCATCTCAGGGAAAAAACTGATTGTCCCTAAAATGGTTGTGGTTTTCTGCCATGAAACATTGAATTATTTCTTCCTTCATACTTTAGAAAATTAAAACACATATTTAAACGCTAACTTTTTTTTCTATTTTGCTGGGGGAAAAAATGTGTGGTAAAAATCAGGTTAAGAAGAGCTTAATTTTTTTAAACAAATAAAAAAACCTGTTATGGCAAAATGGTTTTTTTTTTTTCTACTTTTTAAAGAAAAATCCCTCCCTCAAGTCCTTTTATTTAGAGAAATACTGAGGTTCAATAAATTTATCTTTTTTAAGTGTCTCCAGGTTAACTGCCTCTGGACTTCGCTCTTTTTCACCTCTCCAGTAAGAAAATAAATCCTGTCAGTTTTGCTTCCAGGTTTGTAGGGACCAGCAGTAAAACTTTCCAAACCATCTTGGTGGCCTGGGATCATAAGCCCTCCATCCACCCACTGGGCTGAGCACCCAGAGTGGCCTTTTGACCATTTCCCTCACATTCTTGTAGCTCCTGCAACATGCTGTTCACAGCAGTTCTGCAAGAGCTGATGCTAGTGCTGGTTTCATGTGTTTTGTCTCTTCAGTGCTGTGCCTTAAGGTGCAAGCTCCCATCACAGTTTTCCCTGTGGATGAAACAAAATGCCTTTGTGGTGTGTGAGAAGAGGCATCCTTGCGCTCTGTCCTGCACCACTAATGAGAGCCCTGGTGTCCAGCCGTCAAGTTTCTCAGAGCTTTTAAGAATGTAACGTTGTTGGTAGTTGTGCATCTCTCACAGATGGGAGGCAAACCAGGACCCAGAAAGTCCTGGGAATGGCAAGGACACACAGCCGTGCATGAATAGAAAGAGCTGGGTAGCAGAGGCTTTGCTTCTTTAGGAAGCAAGGCTGAAAACAACCACTAAAACACACGAACCTAGGGTAAATCATACAACAGCATCCACTCATGCCAGCATTTCTAAACCTGCTTTTAGAGTATTATGCTTGGGCCTAGCACTAGCTGAGGGTTTTTTTGCTCATCTGAAAGAGTTAAGCTGTTTCCCTTGTGTACTCTAATCAACATCTGAACCCACAGACTGAGCATAATGTGTCACCTTCCCCACCCTTGGGAAATGAAGTCCTCCAGCGAGCACTGTGGGGATGAAATATGGATCACAGATGTTGAACCAGGAAAAGGCACGGAAACAAGTTTGCAGAGCTGGAATACAACTTCCAAAACCTGTATCCTTTGACATTTCAGTCAGCTGTTCCACAAGTCCTTGGGGGAAAAGGACTACTATTTGTTCCCTTGTTCTTCCATCCCCTTTTCAATTTTGTATTTTTTGGACAGTTATTTATTCTGTTTTATCTTTAATTATGTATACTCTGTACTTCAACATCTGTACAAGTTTTGGAAGTCATCTCCACAGTTCAGTTTTCTCCTTGCTTGTTGAAATCCTGGAACCTTACACAGATACACTGCACTGCAGGCAGAGAAAGTGCTGGGCTCCTCCAGACCCCATGAATTTCTTTGTTTTAACTCATCCTTATGTTTTAATTCATCTTTTATAGTAAATAATTCTAGTGGATACTGAAAGACACAACTGGGCGTGTGTGGCATGCATCCAGGGCAGGAGAAGCCTCCTGAGCTGGTCAGGTGTGCCCACTCACACAACGTAAAAGCACAAGCCACATTGAGCAGAGCAAGCTCTGGAGCCCAAGCAAGCCATTAGCAGCCTTTCAACTCACTTTGAAGCAGGTCTCTGAGACCTAGTCTGTTTTACATGGTGGAATGTGGAAAAACAACCTCTGCAGCTAATAAAAGGAAGGGGAACAAAGCAATGTTCCTGTGCTCCTGCCAGTCCCCACTTCCCTTGCCCCGTCAGTGCCTGCAACTGGCCAGACTGCACCCCTTCCCTACTTGACTCCTGTAATTTTCTGACCAATTTAAGCATGACCTCTAACTTCCCCTTTTACATCACTCATGAATTTGAATGCCTCCTAATTTTAGTTGCACCTTATAAATCCAATGGAAGTGATTGTGTGATCGTAAAACCTTGGACTGGCTCCCAGAGGAGCTACTCCAGTTGTGAGCAATATGCTTGACACCAAAAATTAGTCCCATTGGAATTAACCTACAGGTGCACACCCTACACAGTGTGTACGTGAGGACACACTCTCATGCACACCCACAAGAGCTAAAGCTGCACCAAAAAGTGAATCTGCAGGTATGAACCGTGACTGTGTGCATGCAGCTTCCATATCATACACACAGTTTTCAGCCTCTGTTCATTTCACAGCCAGTTCTCTCTGGACAACTTCACATTTTTCAAAATAAAGAGCATTTAAAAACAGTTCTCCTGAAGGCTCCCCTGAATAAAAAAGACCAGAGCTGAGAGCTGATACAGATCAGAGGAGCAGAGGGAAAAGGTGCTGCCTTTCAGCCTCATGGCCTGCGATACACATGGAAGCGTCAGCAGTCGGTGCAGGTAGCTGGAGGCTGACGTTTATTTTGGCACCTGCCAAGGTGACTTTGTTGTTGGGATCTGGGCTTGGCCAGCAAGCTGTGCTGGTAGGACAGCATCCAGACCAATGCAATAAGCCATGTCTTGAGGGAAGCCAAGAGAAAAGACAAAAAAGACCACACACAATTCAGGGTTGGAGCTTGGATTTTACAAGAGAGTGTGTAGGGGTTTTCTTCCTTTTTCTTTTTCCTTTTTTTTTTTCTTTAAACTACTTTCCTTATTTTTCTCCTTCTTGTGAAAATACTTAGGGACCTGGGAAAAGATTTGAACCATTATGAAAATGTAATTCTATCTCACGATACAGCTGTAGTGAGCCAGGGCAGCTAGGTCTGGGGGAGTCAGCAAATCAGGCTCTCTGATTAGGAAGCAGGGAGGCCTTTGGTCAAATTTAATAAAAATAGACTTGTTATATTTGGAACATTTTATCTGAGAACATGTTGTCTCTTAATTGCTGTCTTATATCTGCTTGTCAGGCAGTGGGATGCTTCCTGAGAGAAGGGCAGGCCCTCAAGAGGACTCAAAGATGTGGCTGGGAGGGATCTGTGGCTGCTGGGGGCAGGAGTAGCTGTTAACCTGATTTCTGGCTATCACAAAACTTTGTCCAGGTGGAGGGGAAAGGTTAACTTCTACACAGTATGAGTTGTCCATATGAATCTCTCTCCCTCCAATGACATAGAGGAAAGAAATCCTATTACTTGTCTAGTCTGTCAGCTGAAAGCAAAGCAAAACACACCCCATGATATTTACAGGCTGGGTTTTCGACAACTGGCTGGTATCTCTCCTCCCTGGTGAAACACTGCTATTGATTTAATGAGCTTTAATGCAGCATACAAATAGCACAAGTCAGCCCAGCTAAAACCATCAAAACCACTGGGAAATCCTCAGGTCTTTGCAGTGCTGTTGTCAGACTGTAACAATGATGGACAGGTATTCTTTGGCAGTCCAGTTCTGGGGCAAATAAGAAAAGATTTGCACAGCACTTAGCAGCTCTAAGTGACTGTCTAAGTGAGAAACAACCACGGAGACAGTGAGACAATGGACTTGAAATTATTACAGAAAATTACTCTTTCCCTTAATTCTTTACTCAAAAGTCTCCACCTGAAATACTTTGGACAGTTATAGGCCCCCAGTATGAGAGAAATTTAGAGCAGGGTGAAGGCCCCCCCTGAGAGGGCCAGAGGGCATGAGCATAACATGCACAGAAGGGCAGAGGAAGGAGGTTGGGCTTGAGGACTCCACCAGCAGCAGAGCATAGGAGGCAGGCTGGTGAGCATCCTTTAACTGGAGGAAGCTATCTTCCCAGACATCAAAGCTCCCACTGGATAGATTGTGTTGGGTTCCAGTGGAGAACTTCGAAAAGGAGATTTTTCTGATCTGATTTTGGTTTTTTTTTCTCCCACGACAGATCCTCATGGAGTCAGCATCTCCTGTGTCTCAATTTTCTGCTGAGGTAGGAGCCGTCTCCCTAGACTTGCCATCCACTCTGACCTCACAAACTACAGCAGCCTCCTTTCAGCAGTGTCCTCACAGAAACTCTCCTGTAAAACCTTCTTTAATTAGGATAAAAGTGATGAATGACTGCAGCATTTTCCTCAGAAAATAAAACTAAGATAAGTGAGGAAAAACAAACAGTGTTTTTTATCTCATGATAGATAATCTATCCACTGTAAGGAGCTGCTTTATGATCACTATATTTTACAGAGTAGGTGTCCAAAATGGAAAGACTGAGAAACATGATGATCTCTTCATACAGTTACATCTGATGACTGAGGTGTCAGACTGAATCTTTCAGAATTTTACTCCTCAGGGCTCCATCACCTTCAGGCACAAACCACAGGACTTCTCTTGGAGTTTGGGACTTTCTCTAATCTTCAGCAATTGCCTGCTGGATTCTTTATACTGTATATGAACAGACAACTTTCCCTGCCTTCTCTTTCCTGTCTATTTTTACCTGAGTAGCCTGAAATGTTCATTACCTGAAGGTATAAAAAAGTTACTGGTAAAACTTATTTCCATCTGTTGTTTCTTAGATGTAGACATTCTGTCTATTTAGGGTTAATTGTACCTTGGCTTTACTTCTCACAGAGGATCCAAAGGAGCTTGACCTTTGCCACTCACACAGGCTTTTTAGTGTTGTCTTATGCACATGGATTATGCAGTATGTGTGGAAAGGAAGTAGTTGGCTGAACCTGGCTTTGGAAGTCATGGACTCCAGAGCATGTACTGGGATCTGAGGAGAGTCTAGGAATTTAGCATTTCCATCTCATTTTGCAACATGAGTATCACCATTCTGACACAAAACACCTAGAGACTTAATCTACCCTTGGGTGAAATGAATTCTCTCATAACTGTAGTTTAGCCCAAATAATTGTATGCACTGTAGACACTTGACACGGTGGGGTAGATTTAATAAACCTGAGCTACATAGACCATTCCTGTGGTTTAGCTTTGGAACCTCTCTATTGAAAACTTAGGAAATGAAGAGTTAAAAAGGAAATCCACATGTGTTTATAGCCAAATGGTCTGTAATGAACGTGTGAAATTAATTACCAAGGAAAGTCCTTGGTAAATTATGGTTTAAGCATCAAGGCCAGTCAAAAAAACAGACTGAATTTGAAAATGAAAGGTATAAAGTTCAGAGGGTGAGAGTTACAGGCAGCTGATGGGCTTGTCAGAATCAGCATGTTTCTTCTCTTGAGTGACTCATGGTTTTCACCTCTGTTACCACGTGTGTCCCCTCAGAAAGAGAGCAGACCACCTATGTGATGCTGAGCTTCCTCTCCACGTGCATAGATGTGCCCATACACTCATAACCAGAAAGCTGTGTGGTCTAGGATTTCAAGGGGGAAATAAAAGTTGGATTCAAGATCCTGAGTTTTAACCCCAGTGGTTCCCAAAGGCTCATCGCACCAAACCTGAGAAAGTCACTTGCTTCTAGCTGCAATTAAGGAATATGAGACCTTTGGGGAACCACGTTTTTTATTGAGTAGATCTTTCTTGTTTCCTCACTTCTTTCTGAGGAGGGCAATAAATAAAAATGGGCCTATTTAGATGGTCCATCTTTATGTTTCCATTCATTCACTTGTTTGTTTGCTTGCTTCGTCAACTGGCCAGGCTGCAATTAGCCCCATTAAGAAGAGCTTCCTGAGGGCCTGAAAATAACCTCAAAACAAATTTTTAAAAGATTTTAAGAGATGACAGTAGAGATGAGTAGAAAGCAGTAGATGACAGCAGTAGAAAGCTTCTCTCCAAATATTTGACTGTTGCTTCTGTGAGCCAGCCCCAAATCTTACAACTACCACAGACATGTATCTCTGCCCTACTTGCCTGACTCTCCTGCAGTCAGTCAGGGCTGCTCACCCAAAGTCCTGAGCTTTTCGTTGTTGCTGATGGCTAAAAGCTTGTGCAAAACCCAGATGAAGCAGGGTAAGAGACATTTATTGCACTTTTGTGCTAAGGCAATCTTGTTTCCCTTCAGTGCTTTCTTCAGGCTAATTTTGAACAGTTGAGTAATAAGGAATTTTCATCCCTGCAGATTATAAGGCTGCAAACTGATGGCACCTTCTTTCCCTGGCTAACACAGTTTTGTTTATCCAAACTGTCCTTACTCCCTCTTTACATCATTTTCTTCAAATTGATGGCCTCCAGAAATATACAGGTGGCTTCCCTGGCTGACATACATTGGTGGCTCCTGGGCACGCTGATGGTCATAGTATGTGAAAGTCATACTGGAGGCAGAGATGGTGCCAGGCTTGTATTTGTGTTGGAAAGGACAATTGTTTCTCAGGGCATTCTTTTGCATCACGCAAAATATTAATTTCTTCAAAACTTCCAGCAGTAGAAGGAAGAAAGTTTTTCCAACTGAAAACATGAAAACTTTCCATTAAATGCCAGATTGTGTGATACAAAGCACTGATGGCCCTCTGGCCACAGCTGCTTCTGTTTAGTCATAGTGTGAGCAAAGAGACACTCAAATAACACATTTGCACTGGAACAGCCCTTGCCGTAACTTGCGTTACTGCAGCTGGACTCACATCAAAACCCAATGCACCGTGTGGAAAGCAATTACCCACTGCAAAATGGTGGAATGAAAAGCACTCTTCAATATCCCCTTTCTTAATGGTGCTGAACCAGATCCGGGAACTCAACAAAATACTTGAGACTCTTTCTCTCTCCCCCTCCTCCTCTTTCTTTCCCTCCTTTCCTCTGTTTTTCAAGCTGCATTGCAAAGATCCGCCAGGCACACTAAGCTGAGAGCTTTTATCATCCCATCCAGGTTCTTGACTGGCCTGGCAAGACTTGAGTAACTGCTTGTAAAACTGTGAGGATCCTGGTTAGGGGCCACAGTGCACTAATTTACAGGATATAAACAGATACTGTGAGACCTGCCATGAGATATGGGGAGGATTCAGCTAAGCCTCTTGCGCAGACTTTAGGACCCAGCTGGTGGCCAGACATAACTCGGGAACATTCACATTGAATCTGGGAAGGGATGAGGCAGGGAGTTGTGGGAGCAAGGGACTGCAGAACCCATGGCAGAAAAAATCACTGTGTGCAGCCTATTACAAGAGACAATTGAATAAAATGTTAGAGGTCCCATTTTGCAAAACAGGTGCTTGTTTTAATTCAGCAAAACACATGCATGAGAAAGCAAATCACTAGAGACCAAAATGACAGCCTTGTGATGCAAAGGAGGGAGTTTGCCGAAACAGCTTTGCATTTTCAAGTGTGTCCAATGGTGTGCCTTATTTGGGACATGAAGCCTGTTGAGTTCAAGTGAAATTAGATCATTGATTTTCTGCTGCAGAAAGCACAGAAAGATTCCCTGGCAGTCAGGAGGGTGGTTTGTTTGGGCTGAATTTTTCTTTTTAATTAGAATTCATATTTTTCCTTGCTGTTAAAATTTCTGTCAGAATGCAATGCCATTTGTAAGACAAATAATTTATAGCCTCTTTTTTTGTTAATTATTTTCTCACCTATCTATGGGAAAGAACCCCACATTTGGGATAAAACATGTCCATTCAGTAGTTTGGGGCCTTCTTTTGCAAACTTTAATACTTCTCTGTCACCTACTAACAGGCTAGAAAGTTGGTGCCTTACCAAAAGCCTACACCTCATTCTAGATTATACATGACCTCAACTGAAATGGTAGTTTCTGCCTCAGAGAGGTTTCTACTTAGCCCCACAATAAAAAATGCACTATGGATGGGCACTAGCAAAGGAAAAAGGACACTGAATTGTTACTGCATATAGAAAGGTCACCCAAACGCCGACACTGCTCCTTGCTGTCCTTCACTGCTCTCATCTCAGCATGCACCATGAAAACACTCAGATTTCCCATCCCATGGCAATTTCTGGCCTACCAAGAGTGCATTGTCTTGATGTAGCCTTTTGTAGCAAACCAGATGGTGTGGCACACAACCCCCATGGGTGCCACAGCCTGCGTGCCACCCACTACCAGTGATAACCTGGGGTGGCAATTGGCAAAATGACCACATTTTTTCTCACCAGTTGAGCTGGGATAACAGACTGGTGAGCATGAAGTGGATCTGCTTTCTCTGACCCACTGTGGAGGCAGTGGCTGGTAGACATCCAGGCAGTGTCCCCCCTGAGAAGTGTCTATGTCACTGGTCAGGAAAAGCCAGCACCAGTAAAGAGACGTGGGAGATGCTAAAGGCATTTCAAATGAGTGGGACACAAAGAATACATCTCTGCCCTCAAGACATGGATACTCAGCAGTTTTGGGGACAGGTCATGGAGTAAAGAAGAGAAGCTGTGTCACGAAAGCTGCCACTGAGAAGCCCTGTTGCAGCAAGCACACGGGGACTCGAGGGGGTTAGAAGGGGCGTGTGCTGGGAAAGCAGAAGGTGCTAGCGAGAAGAGCAGCGAACAAGCGCGCTAATTGCAAGAGCAGCAAGGAAAATATGACAGGGAAAGGAGTCAAGGCAAAGCCAGAGGGGCCCCAGCAGCCTGCTGCTTGGTCGGGTGCAAATGGTTTCAGCAGAGGCAGCTCGCAGCTGTAGGGAGCAGGTGCAAGGGCAGACGGATGCTGCCCTGAACCTGGGGAGAAGGCTGGAGGCAGGAAGGAAACCAGTTTTCCCAAGCTCCAAACAACAGCACACGAAAGAGGGAAAAGGAAGGAGAGCGGCATTCAGACAGAGGAGAAACAGTTCTGTCACTCTCCACTTCAGGAGCATGATGGGCAGATGAAAGATGAATTTACTTCAGCCAGTCCTGTCAGATGTTTCTGAGCTGTGGGACTTATCAGCTGTCAGACCAGAAAAGAATAAGCTAAACAAAAAGCTTTCACAACCCTCATTCCCAAATCTGTGCGTCATAGTGTGCCACAAAAATATGATTTCTGACTTTTTCTTTTTCTTATTTTTTTTTTCTTTTCACCCCCTTTTCTCTGCTACTACTAAATATTATTCCCTTTCTCTCACTGGACAGCTGGAGAGAATCCAGACGGCTGCTGTTCCTGCGGCTACACGCTGAATGAAATGCAGGGAGGCTTGCAGATTGCTTTCCAAGTAGCCAAACACAATGGTGGCAAGGGGCAATCTGTGTGGGGGGAGCAGAGGGCTTCCTGTGGCCTGAAATGGCAGGGGCAATGACAGTGTGGGAACTCGGCGCTTCCTGTCTCTTCATTCTTCCATTATCTACCTCAAAACCTTCCGCTTCTCTACCCCTGTGCCACCTCCTTTCAAGGGCCAGCCTGTTCAGATTGGTGCCACCACACAAAGCCCAGACGTCTCTGCACAGCAGTCTCCTTGGTGGATTCAGCTGGTGGCTCGTTCTAATTAATTTCTTTTAAGCTGGAGTCTAGAGGTATTTGCCAGTCCAGATACTCTTGACTAGCTCAGATGAATACTCAGTACTGGGCTGGAAGAGAAGGAGGTAAGAGTAGCTCTGCTGTGCCAGACCAGCACCCCACTGATGCCCCTGAATCAACAAGCAGATCCACAGATCTCCTGAGGACACTTCTAATTGAATTATCTGATGATCTAGTGAAATGTCTTCTCTGTAACAGAGGCCAAGGCAGTTTTCTGGGGAGCAGGACTTGCAGGAAATGGTCCTTTCCTTGCAAGGTTCATGTCTCAGCAGCTAAATCTTGCATCTCTGAACCATAGAGATTATCATCCTTTTAACCATTCCTGACTTTTCTTATAGCATTTTAAAGTGTCTAGATTATTTTCTAGATTATCCCTCTTTGAGTGTCCAAGACGGTCTGAGGAGCAGGACTGGACAAGCAAAAACGGGTTAACAGCTTGAACCAATGGTGAGAGTGGCTTGAGGAGAGAAATCAAATCTCATGTTCTTTATCCACCAAAGACAACGAGATTATGCTTTCTTCCAGTTTATAATGGCTTCACAGACTACTAAGAGTCAGCTAAACTACTATATCAGTCTACATCAGCAGTCTCAGCTGTAACAAACACAAGGGAATATGGCAGGGCACCACATGTAAAAAAAGGATCTCAGATAAGCTGTGCTTGGTTCAGGCCAACAGAAAACATCCAGGTGGTTCCTTTAGCTCTGCTGATACCTGGTAAATTGCCATGCTTTTTATCATTTGATTATGACCACCACACTCACCCTATGGACTTGGTTGACATTTTTCCCTCCTTGTTTTTCTCTGCACTCTGACTGTTTCTTTGCATCCTGTCCCTGGTTTGTTTCTGTCAATTCTTTAAACAGCTGCTGGGTTCTGCTCCAGAGGTGGCTGCATTCCAGCAGCTGGGAATGTGACTCCTGACATATGGGAGAGCTGGTGCCGTGTGTCAGGAGCTGTGAAGCTGAGAGATGTGACACATCCAGGTCAGCTTGTCAGCGCTGTGCAGCCCCAGAAGAGGTCCCAGTTTAGACATCCATTTTATTATCTTCACGTGCTTCAGCTTGGTTTCTAGCAACAGTTTCTTGTGTTCATTTCCCAGCCTTTAACTTGAGTCACACTCTCTGAAAGTCTCTGCAGTTTCTGCACACTGAATAGGCTTCACACATGAAATCCCACATTGGAAATGACCCTCAGTCATCAACTCCAAGCAGCACCAGAGAACAGAGATGCTGAGTGTGATCCTGGTGTCAAGTATCCAAGCAGCTGGGATGCTCTTTGTTTTCCCCATGCTGTGTTAGGAAGGGTCATGCTGCATTTGCCATGCTGGGTTGGGTCTCCATTTTCAAAATATTTTCTGGACTTCTCAGGAATCTCCCTCTGGCTCCCTCAGTTATTGGCAGAACTTCAACACATCCCTCTTCTTTCCCCTTTGCAGTCAGATGGTGCCAATGATCTCCACAAAGAAGGGTACCTTGACCCATTCACTGCTGGCCCTTGTGTTCAGCAGGTTACTGTGTGTATGAAGCCTCCTCTGCTTTTTTCCCAGGACAGAAACAGGATGTTGGCTGTATCTGATCTTTGGGTTTGCTGTATTCCTTTTTCTCTCTGCTGTTTCACAGGCCATCTTCTGAGTTCTCATGGATCAGCAGTGGTCTCTGAGCCATCAGCTGGGAGAGTCAGAAGTGGAGAATATAATCTATGACTCAGTTTCCCACAACCTAATTCCCTTCGTGCCAGTACTGATGTGTATCAGTATCATGAATTTTAAACTCCACACCCTGCTCCCAGGCAGGAAAAGTGATGGCATGGAGTAACATCCCACTGTGGTGAGGAGGCTGAGAACATGGCAGCAGAGCTGAAGCCATGATATCTAGCATGAGCTTTCCTTCTCTGCACTTACAGCAGGAGAACATGAGTTCGTAGATCTCCACCCTTTCCAGCTGAGAAGCATCTGCCACAGTCCTTTTCCTTTGGCCAAAACACTGCCTCTGCTTTGTCTTCCCTTCAAAAGAGCTCTTTTCAGCAGTTTCTTTCATGGACCCTCTACTTAGCTCTTTTTCCAATCCTTTTAGCTCAGCCTCACTGATAGAGCTCATCAGTAAAGCTTCAGAGAGCCTCATCTTCTTCATCCTAGGAGGAGCATGGCCATTTCCATGGATTAATAACCCCACTCAACTGAAAGATCAGCCTACAATTGGGACACCTAGGGCACACTTTGTAGCAGACTCTCATGAAAGCTGTTGCTGGCCTCAACTTAGCTGAGGGGAGAGGAGAAAGAGAATCTTCAGCTTGGCCTACAAAACACGTCCTACTGCCATTCCCTAGGGCCAGGAACAGATTTTGCTGAGATGATCCTAATGCCAGGACACATAGCAGGGAAACAAGCCTCTACTGCAGGATCAAACCAGGGTCTAAGTTCTGTGCACCTAGAACATGTTCTAACTGCTGAGAGTTCAACAAGGACCATTTTTCTAGCCAAGAAGGATTGTGATCCCAAAGCACTGAGGTGGCAACCCACAGAAATTCTGTGGGGTGAGAATCCAGTTATGTAGAATGAAAGAATGTAGCATTCTGTCTTTCCATGAGAATGCTTCCTAAGTTTCCCTGCCATCCTTTAGCTGGAATAGGGCAGAATGAGACAGGATAAAACAGGCAGGCACAGAACCAGGAGTCACATATGGGCACTCTGCACTTAGGTATCCACCATGTACCAGGACCACTAAAACTGAGTACACTTTTACAGCAGGGAGAGGAAACCCACGCCTAGCCAGAGACATTCCTTGGAACATTTCCACATGAGCCTCTCCTCCATTGAACCAGCACAGCATCTTCCTCCTCATTATTCTCTCATGTAACACCTCTACAAACTGTGTTCCTAGCTTATGTCTTTCCCCTCTGCTCATTCCCCTGCATGATGGGTGGCAAAGTCCTAAGCTCCAAAGATAATGCTGTGCCAAGGCACTTAGACACGGCTACATCTGGACACAGAACATTTCTCTCTGATTCTCAGCAGTATTGTCCGAATACGTCACTGCTTGCATGGAGACAGGATTTCTCAATCCCTTTATGTAACAGGAAAGGGCTTTTGCTCACCCAGGAAAGCTGAGGCATAATGGGACCTATCCAAATTGCCTCCCACAGCACCTAAACTAAACTTTACATCCTACTGTGATGTTAAAGTCAAAGAGACCATTTGGAAGTTTCTGCCATCAGGGTTTTGGGGAACTTGGATCATGTCTGGGATTGTTGAAAGAGCTGATGGTTGCATTCAAGGTCCTCATACCTTGCCCTGCTGTCTCAAACACTCTAGAGCTGGGAGATTATTAACATCTCCTGAACATTTGTGTATTCAGGTACACAAGGAAACACATAACTTCAAGATGGCCACAAAGCCAAACAGAAGCACCCCTGCTACAAAAAGAGATGGGAAAAAATATAAAATAAGTCAGAATTATTTGGAAGCTCTTGTGGACTAAAAGGCTGACCTCGTGATTTTGCATATGCCCAAAAAAAACAGAGAGTAGTGGCACCTGTGTCTTATCTTAAAATTCTCTTTACACTGCTGGAGTGTGTGTGGATGAAACAATGCAATGTCACAAACCAGCAACAGAGATGTTTGTGATACAAACACAATTAGTATTACATTATACATACAGCAGTATTCACACAGCAAGAACAAGAGGCTGAAACTACTAAAGGAAAGGTGTAAATTGAAACTATCAGCACAAGCCACAAGCTGCTTCTCTGTGTTCCCTACAGCAAAGATGAAAACATCACTGCTGGCTCACTGCTAAATATGCACAAATCCTTGCCAGAGGTAAAGTTGGTGCTGTAGAGTGATGCACCTGTAGTGGTGTCAGTGCTGAACAGTTTTTCTCTCACCCATGAAGGATTATGCCATTTCACACCAAAGGATCAGGAGATTAACTGTGTACAGCTATTGCAGAGTCCATAAGAAAACAATAAACTACAGCACAATGCTGTTCTTGCCCTGGAGCCAAATGGCAGTAATTTCTTTGCTTGCCAATGAAATCAATCCTACATCTACAGGACTGCTTTCTTGGGCCAGAATGCTCAAGCATGATACTAGACGACCAGAGGTGTTGAGGGGCTTTTTCTTGTACTAAGCCAACACAAGGATATATTGCAGTTTATGCATTATTTTTCCTGGCTTGTCTTTACATTGGCTTATCAAATTGTGAACATCACCACCTGCCAGGACGGAGGAGATGTTTTCACAGATAGATCATCTAATTTATATTTCCTAGATTCATGGATTTTAGGTCTATTGCAATAAACTATTCCAGTTTCATTAGCAGTACAGACTATAATCAAGAATACCATCAAAAGTAGGACAAGAGCACATCTCCAGAACTGCAAAAGGGCATTACAGAGGTCTAAACAAGGAAGATTAATAGGAGATGATTGTAGCTTGGCCCTCATAATGTAAAGCTGAAAGGAGACAGATTCATAACAAAGAAAACTAAGCCCTTCACGTAATTCATCACTGAACAGTTCAAGTCTGACAGCAGACACTGAGAAAACGGAAAGCTTGCAAGGACTTAAAAAACTAAATGGATAGATTAATGGAAAAACAATCCATCAAGGACGCCCAGCCACAGATACAGCACCTCCGAGCCACCAGATGCTAGCAGAGTTACCTATCATGGATCTTCCCTGCCCAGGCACCCACTGTTGGCTTCTGTCTGAGACAGGGCTCGGAACAGCTGCGCTTTTGGGTTGATATGGCTCAGTCTCTCTTATGTGGAAACCACTGGCAGCCACACTGCATTTTCAGGACCATTATGAGCCTGAGACCAGGCTTTTCATCTGTGCCTATAGGCAGTGGATATGCCAGCATACTCCAAGGTTGTACTGAACCTGGGGCTGGGGCATCATGTGTTCCATCAGACTTGATCCCTGCTTTCTCCAGAAGTGGCTGAACACAGATGTGAAGTGGGCTGATCTGGGATCATTCCCCCTATCATTCCCAAAACCACACTTCAGAGCCATGTGGACACAGCCCTAGGGATTCGTGCTCCTCTATTTGAAGTACAAGCCCTTCATATCAGTTGCCTTCTAGCCTTGGAAAAATACTTAAGGTGCTTAAGTGTGAAACCAAGCGAGTCTCCCCCTTCGTCCCTGCCAGGAAGCGCTCCAGAGGGGTGAAATTTGTTTTTCCGATTACACTTCACACAGCACGACCTTTGCCATCTCCGAGCCGGGTCAGGCTGATTAATGGGCTGTCGTCCCAGCACAATGAGGACCAGAAGGGTGTGAGGTTGCTAGGACATCCTCCTAACAGCTTCTGCAGAAGAATCACTCTTGAATTGCTCTGCACCATTAAGCAAAGAACCTGGGGGTCTTTAATTTATCAGGTGGGAAGTGAGGATAATTACTTTTCAAGCAGCCAATATCGCCGACGTGCACTCACAGCGGAAGCAAAGGGGGAAGTTGGGGGATTCAGACACTGTTTACATTCCGGTGAAACTGGATCTTGGAGCTATACACCAAAATTGGGAAGGGAGTGCCGAACTGGGATGGAGAGGAGGACAGGCTGTTATATAGAGTGACTGACAGATTAATCTAATAGTCTGGACTCTGAGGCTCCACAGGTGTTCAGACCAGTGATCAGACCAGCCAAATTTGCAGACAATAAATCCAAAACCTGCATGGGGCCATTGTGACTAATTTTGCTAGGGGCGATGTCAGGTGTGCGATAGGATGCAGAGACTCCCTCCCCCATGAGGACTGAAAAGATCCCGTGAATATTGAGGGCATTTTCAAAAATTAATTTCTTGCTCCTTTCCAAACTCTCTCTGGTTTTGATATCACACTTTATTGTCAGGATCTTCAGTCATTACATAAATATAAAGGGAAACAAAGCCCGATGGGAGACAACACTTTCCCTTCTGAGCAGAGCGCTGGAATATTTTCCTGTCACAACAGGACTGCAGTTACTGTTTATTTAACTTTCAAGGGAGGGATTGAGAACATAAATGTTATATGGTGGTCTCACCCAAGAAAAGCTTGTTTTATACCTTAGCCTGGGATCCAGGACCTCTCTGTGCTCTTTTCCAAAAGTGGAGCAGTGGTTTGACCAGGGACTGGTCTGTGGAACTGAGGTGGCTGAGCAGTACTGGACCTGGGAATTCATTTGGGATGAACAAGGACAGAGAGGTGCTCTCTGAGGGTGCTCAGAGAGGGATGATGGATTGCTCCCAGGTAACAGTTTGAGAGTCAGGCCCAGTGAGGTTTGCTGTCATCCTCAAGAAGATAACAGCTGGGAAAGAAGCAGCTGAAAAAGAGAAAATCTAAATGTGGCTTTAATTCTCTAGGAAAACAGCTCAGGAGCTGACACCTTTAGCAAGCAGGCAGGGCTTTGTAGGAAGCACAAGAGGGATGAAGCAAACACAAATCTTTTATCTGAAAGGAAGAGTGACTGAAATCTTGCCATGAATTATGCTGATAAGCCTAGCACACAGCCTTTCCTCACATCCACTGCAACCAGAAGATACAGTGTTTTGAGTCTGTGTGACATCCCACCCTTGGATTAAGGGGAGTTATCACTGAGCAGCATCCATCTCCCCTGCTCTGCACCATCCCACAGGAAAGATGTAAACATCATATCTCTTTCAGCCTTTAGCTGAAACCAACTCATCAATGATATCTCAATATTATTTAACAGATGCTTGCACCTCCCCTGGGCTCAATAAATACATTCTGGGCTCATCTCCTATCCCTCTTAAAGGCACTAGTTAAAAGAACAGAAGGGGGGAAAAAATAACCCCAGGTGCAGAGCAGTGCCCTGTGGAATGAGGCTTGGGTCTCAGAGCCTTCCTCACACTGAAACCCCCCACGAATGAAATATGTCTCGCTTGGGACAAGAGGTAAAGAAATCGTGATCTATCAGCTGCTAAAATGCATCAGCACCAAGAAAGGAAGGGGAGAATCAGGCCCTGGGGGAACAGGCAGGGATCACTCAGCAGCACAGGCAGCAGTGCTACGGCAAAGGCGTTTATGGAGACCATCAATCCTCCCGTTCCTAGGTCTGGGCGGCCCATCAGCTGGGATTCAGCAAGTTTCCTCCCCTGCATCATGCAGAGCTGGTGCCAAGGACCTGAATTATTATTCTGAGTAGTGTAGGAGAAAAGGGCTTTGTATTTTGTAATATCCAGTGCTGGCTCACCATCAAAAACAGTGTAACAGGGTGGACAGAGCACCAAACTGGCATGTCCAAGACTCGAAGCATCAGAATGGTGGCAGGTGACTGCAAGACAGTTGTACCTAAAAACATTGCATTTCTCTTTCCAGCTCCCTGGGAGGACAGACTGGATGGTCCTTTCTCTGGAGTTCCAACAGAGGTCCACAGGGATCAGTCCCTTGAATGCCAAGGGAACCCCTAATTCTTATATTTCCCTGATGTGGTGAAAAGAGCTCTTGATCTGTGACAAAGACTGGGCTGCAGGTGCACTCATTTTCCCCATTTTCCATGACTGCCCTGTGCCCCAAATGTTGTATTCTATAGGCATCTATAGGAAGATGAGGATTTTGCTGTGTGCTTTTCCAATGCCTGGCAGCTAAAGCTGTTTCCCATGCAGAGCACAGAGGGACTGGCTCCCCAGCACTAGAAATAGTAAAATACCACAAGCACTGTGTAGTTTCAGTAAAGAAATGTAACCACACATGAGCAGGGGGAATTCAGCTTTCTGGTAGAAATAAAAGGGTAAAGCAATGCTCTTAAGACTAATGAAATTTTCCTGGCTGTCATCAGGACTGTTTGGGAAAAAAAGGGCTTTTCCTGTTGATTTTTCTATTTCCTCTAGCCAGTAATTATTTCCTTCTTTTTCTTTAAGGTCTCACACCTTGTCCTAGTAATCTCAGCGGCTGCAAGGATCCCATTCTCTGTATTTATTGGAGACATTTTGACAAGGTCCATTTAGAGACAGGAAACGTCTCTGTACTTTTATATGGGTGAAGTCATATGGGCAAATTGTCAGTTCCTTTGGGAATTTATACAGGCAAAAAGTCACTTCCTGGTACAACAGCACTAGACAGGCATCTTTAACTTCCTCTGTTTTTCTTCTTATTTAACAGTAAACCATCATATTTTCAGGTGATTAGAAAGAGATGGACACCTCCTACTCATATGTAGTTTGCTATTTACTCATACGTAGTTTGACAATTTAACACGAACTTATGAGCATCTGATAAAATGGGATCTGGACTTAGGACATGGAACTTCCAGGGACTGGGCACACATCACAAATCATTATGCCACACAAAGCTTTAGAGATTCAGATCACTAAATCTTCAGTTATCTCCATATTATCTCTGGCATTTACAGATGCTCACCAGCTGTGAAGAGCGTGGTTGGGTAAGGCTGCAGATAACCTCTCAGCCCTTTGTCTTCTGAATGGATTGGCCACCTGGTCAAGGTAGAAATGAGGTCTCCACAAAGGCACTGAGGGCAACATGGCACTTGACAAGTCAGAGAGAAAGATTATTAAAAAAGGCATCAAATGTTTGTAGCCCAGTCAAGAGTTTTGGTTGAGCAGATGGCCTAACTGCAGCTCTACCAAGTCAGTCGAAATGGTTTCATGGCTGTGAACAACCTAAAGGAACTGTTTGCAACACCCACAATAGTACATATGCTTAAATAACACCACTTGACCTGACAACTACACAAACAGAATCCCCTTTAGAGGATTGTCTTGTAGCACCTGTCAAAGATCCTCCTGATCCTCTAACACAAGGTCTGAGGGAAGAGATGAGGAATCTAACACCACACCCACACGCTGTCTAACCCCACAGAGAAAACACAGGCGACGTGAAATCCTTCCCAATCTGTCATCCATAACCAACCTGCCAGAAAGCAGCACATATCTGTAAATACAGTGTGGGAAGGAAAATGCATTGTTACTACACACAAAAACATGCTTCCATCAGGACTGAAATGTGTTCAAGGCTAGTCAGCAGTAAGAGGGTCTCCAAAGCATGTGATTTCTCAGAGCCCTCAGTCCTTTCCACTGTAAGCTTTCAGCACAGCTTGAATCAATATTGCCAATGCAAAATCTGTTCTTCATCCACTGCACAACGTTGAGGTGAGCCTATGCTCTGCCTTGCCTTTCTGTAGGGATGGATGTCAATCATCAGCTGTTAGAACCACAATTTAATTCTCTGGAAGACAGCAATGGGATTCCTGGGAGCACTTCGTTCATGTGGGAGTTTTTCTGCATTTATCACTGGACAGAGGTGGGCTTTTGCAATAGACTTTGTATTTTACAACCTTACTGTTCCCTGGGCAAAGGCTGTTCCTGTCAGAGCAGCAGAATTTGACAGTCCTGCTCTGAACATCTTTCTCTCTGGCTCCACCAGTTTGAGTAACAAATGTTGAGATGAAGAGTTCAGTTTCTTTCCTTAGTTGTGTTCAGGGTCTAGCAAAGTGGGGCTTTACTGATCACTAGAGCTTTTAAGTGTTATGTAAATACTGTAATACTTTATCATGTCAGTGATCGCTCTTGGGGATGGTCTGGGTATTTTCAGGATGGGTTGTTACTTAGAGATGTGAAGTCTAAGAAGCATCTACATGAAAGATGTAAGACTAAGCTTCCAAGTAATTAATTTAAATATAGCACTGTCAATATATGACCAGAAAACTGTCCAGATGACCAGTCTTAGGTGTCTACTCCTTTCATAAAGCATACAAATACATTGCTTAGAGAAAAGAAAGAGGGGATGTGATGTCTAGCATATCCCACAGATCTGTGAAACAAATACATTGGCTGGATAGAGACATGGCAGCAGAATAATTCTTTCCCAGAGAAGATGAAGTACTGTTACTGTAAAAAATGGACAAGATGTGACATCCTGAAATAAGAGAACTTTGCCCATATATTTGGCCTTATTACAGTGTACCTCAAAAATTGGTTGTATTGTTGATCTGAAAATGCAGGATAGGCAGAGTTCACTGGGGAGACAGCTCATTCATAGCAGAGGATGTTAAGTTATTTCTCTGCATTAAGTAGTAATGGGAAAAGGACGCCCTTAAGGACTGTTTGAAGGCATCCCTATGTAATATGCCAAGGAAGAGATGGAAGAGATTACTCAGTCCAAATCAGAGACACCTCTATCACCAAAGATGTGAGACCAAGCCTATGAGCTGAGCCTAAGAAGGTGATCTACCCTTCCTTTCTTGAGGCTCCCCACTGCGATGGGAGAAAGACATTTCCTTTTTGAGTCTCTTTGCCTGCACTATGAATTAAGGCACTGCTCTCCAGGGATATCCATCTGGAATGCATCTGACATATTTCTCTGGTGTTGCATTCAGCTCACAGGAATTGCTGTCCTCCCAAATAAGATCAGGGGTCCATCTACCCCATCTGCCTGTCTCCCAGAACAGACAACACCAGATGCTGGAGGTGAAGCTGGAGGAAACCCCTGTGGTCAGGAGTTATAGGATATCCTACCTAGGGAGACATTTTCCTTCAAAAATCCTATTGCTGAATATTAACAAATGGGCAGGAACGTGAGGTTTCTGCCTTCTCTAAGAATATGTGCCTGTGAGCGAACACAAGGAGTTGCTATTTATGGGTTACTCTCCCTCAGCCGAGCTGCTGTAAATAACCGTATATGTCGATGGCCTGCTCCTGCTGAGAGAGAAAATGTGTTACCTTAAAACTCAATGAACTCCTAGTTCAACCCTGGCTCTTCTTGAAGAAATAAAGTGCAATAAAATAAGAGTTTGGCTCATGTTTGATCCATCTGAACACACCCCACTGTTCCTGAATCAAGTATGCATTGAAGCAAGATCATACTGGAATTGCACAGCAAGTGAAACTGTGAGAGCTGGCTGTGTTAGGTGCAGTGCTTTCACAACAGGGCATAAATCTTCTCTGAGAGCAGGAGGACAAAGGGAAAGTAAAAAGAAGTGGAAAAACAAGGTGCTGCTCTTATGTTCTCTAAAGGACCCAGGCAGAAAATGCAAGCTCAAAGTCTTGACATGATGTGCTTAGGTTCATATTTTTGTTTTACAGAGTGAAAAAAAAATAATAAAAGCCTTACATTCCACAGCAGCAAGTCAGGACAAAGAGGAGACTGAAACCATATCTGCAGGAGAAGAAACTGCAAAGATGCAATAGAGTTACCAAGAGAGAAAAGGAGCCAGCACTGTGGGGGTGTGCACTGTACCTCCGGGGCTGACTGCTGGGAGACTGAAAATAACCTTCCAACAAAGGCCTGGTCCACAGAGCAATGCAGATGCCTGAACCCAGGAGTTCCCACTGACAAATTCCTCACTCTGAAAAGGAGTTTACTGAAGATAATGTTTAGGAAACAGAGGGGAAAATGCATGTTCTGCAACTCCATGAACTTCCGCACTGGATGATGTGGAGATCATCCCACGAGATTCATCAAACTATGTTTGATTTTTGCATCTACAATAGGGCATTAAATGCCTGAAATCTTGTCAGCAGCAGTGAAAGCAACGGCCAGAGTTTCAGCAGGAGAGGTGTTATACACCTGATGGATGAGAAAGGGTTAGGTCTGATACAGTGCTGTTGGACTTGATCAACATTATCTACCTTGTGCCAAGTCTGATTAGGCAAAACGAAACACAACTCTGTGGCTTTTCAGGCTGCAGCAAGTATCCTGTCCTTGGCACTGCTGGCTGGAGTCAGGCTAGCTTAGCTAGCAGGTAATGAGTAGCTAAGGAGGTCATTTAGCAGACAGGATGGGTGATGAATCCCGGGTTCCTATGGCTTTGTGCCTTGTGAGTCATCACCCATCCCAATTAGCCGGCGTTAGAAAAGATGAGCTTTCCCCAGACGTACCAAGCGAAAGACATTCCCTCTTCAGCCAATTTCTCATCTCACAGTTGATTCAGTACACATGAGATGGTCAAGCATTGGAACAGGCTGTCCAAAGAAGTGGTAGACTCATCATCCCTGGAGGTCTTTAGGAGATGTGTAGTTGTGGGGCTTGGGTATTGTGGTTTAGTGGTGAGCATGGCAGTGGGTGGGTTAACAGTTGGTCTTAATGACATTTGAGGTCTTTTCCAACCTGAATGACTCTGTGTTGTGAGGGAAGAAAGATAAACCTACATAATGCAGTCTTGTTTTAGGAACCAGGGTGAACAAGACAACAACCCTCCCTGAAATTACTGCCTCTGAGAAGTCACCCACTCCTGGTCTGCCAACAAGACAGAGGCAACTCTGCAAACCCTTGCGAGACAAGCTCCCTGGTCTGCCCTTAGGGACTCACAGACTTGGCACATTTTCAGCCTCTCCCAGCAGCTTGTAAAATTTCAGTGTTTTCCTGCCCACCTGAGGAAGAAAACATAAGACTGAACACAACAAGCAACCTGACCTAACATTGAAATGAGCCCAACGAGCCCAATCCAAACAAATGAGAAGTTTGGATTAGAGACCTCCTGAAGTTTCTTTCTACCTAAACTGTCTCAACATAGACCATAGCCCTCCAAGGGGACACCACCACTGGAGATGTGCCACAATGTTCCTGCTGTTGGGATGCAATCAGGCAGTGATAGGATGAACCTCCACAGCAACGCACAGGTTTGATTGCTGAAAGGCAGCTTCCTCCAGCAAAGGTGGAAAAGGCAGTCTCCATTTGTTGGGTTTATTTAATCCTTCCAAAACTTGTGCCAATCAACAAAAAAGAGCTTCTCTCAGCAGGAAAGAAAAGAAAAAGGAAAAAAAAAAAAGAGAGAGATTAAAAAAAAAGGAAAGAAAGAGAGAAAAAAAAAATACTAAGCCTTCATTCAAGAGCTAACCACCCTGTCAGCCTAACACTTGAAGCTCCTGAGGACTACCTTGCAACTCATCTCTCCACTTGCCTTTCAGATTCTGGATTTCTCTTTTCCCTCCTGTCCCATTACAACAGTCTTTGAGCTAGTCCTGGCATCTCTGTCCCTCTTGTGCAATGTTTGCCTACTACATGATCCCCTCTCCAGCAAGAAGTTTCCCCTGCTGTAATGAAAGTTGACAGCAAGCAGGGACCAAGGCTCATTTTCTGCAGAAATGCACACACCTCGCAGATTCCTACATGCTTCTTGCTGTTGGCCATAATAAACTCTCCTGGCAGTCATAAGCAGAATTAATGCATATTTGAGTCCCCAGCTGGGGGGGGCTGATGGCACAGCAGATAAAACAAAAACAACTATTGTATTTCCAAAACAGCACTGGGGGAGATGTCTTTTCATGTGACACCACATTGCAAGAAATCACATGGATTTCCTCTGATGTGAAGCTTCAGGGGATTATTGTGTGAAACAGAGAGGCAATGGCTTTCTACAGCTCTGCATCTGAGTAATATCCAATTGTCCATGCTCTCACATGTATCAAAGGCTAAATCTGGAAAAATCTGGGCAGGATATGGGGTATTCAGGATGGAGATATTTCCAGAAAAAGATCGAATAGGTATCTGAGATCCAGTCATTGCAGGATACCACAGCACAGAGCTTTACTAGGTAAGTCCAGTAGGGTCCAAGATTGCTTTATGCCCTGTGTACTCATGGCAGAGCTGACCTTCCTTTGCTTCTGTCTTTGTTCGTCTGCCTTTCCCTTCTCCTTCCAGGCTGGAGAGTGCACTGAACTCCCACAACATCCTCCCTCCCAGGAGATCCCACAAAACATTTTTGATGGCAACCCTCTCCTCCCTGTTGGATGCCAACTACCTCATGCTGGTGAAACATGGTGTTTAAACATAGTCTTGACCTTATACAGCAGATTACTGCAAGAGGTCAGAAGTATTTCCTCCAGCCAAACACACAGGAAGTCTTTGGGAAGAGCAGCAGGCAGTTACCCAAGCAGGAGTTAGTTAGGTAAAGGCAAAAAAAGCCTTTCCTGCAAGACTTTTCTACAATGCTTTTAGGACTGAAAGGAAGCTGTGTCCCTTTGCTATGTATTGGTGTTCACCACTAAGGAAAACACCCACTTCTCTTTCTCATCCACTGCATGAACATCTGAGTCTGGCAAATCTAGCACTCATCTCCAGCAGGAGAAGGAATTACTTTTAGGGAAGCAATGGCAAAATGCCACCAAATACCCAGGGTCTAAATGAGTTGTGCACTAAGCAGACCAAGTGACTATCTGCACTGAAGACATTATAACAATACAGAGAGGATAATTTAATGAAAAGATGGTGGTATTTCCCCGAAGGAAATGCCCCGCTGTAGGAACAGTGGTGAGAGGAGGTTCTGGGTGTACCTGTCTCTCTCCATTAGCTTGAACTCAGAGGTCTTTTTGAACCACACCTATCCTACAGTTCTATGAGGAGTCCACACTACTGGCTTAGGTTAGGCACTTGGTCTGTAGACAGCAAAGCCCATGGCTAAGTGACTTTCCTGAACTCAAATGAGGTCCCTGGCTGAAGGACGAAATAGATCTCTGCTTTTCACCTCCTTTTAAGTCTATCCATCCCTTCCATCACCTGAATTTGACGGTTTTGTCAAAGTTTCTTGAAAAGCAAAAAAACTTAGCATTTAAAGCCCTATCTCTTTAAGCAGATGTGTCCCCAAAGGATGAAAGTCAGTCCCACACAATTGCTAGTACCATGGTTAAGTGGCTTGCTGAATTTCTGCTGGTTCTGTTTTCATGGCTGACTTCCAACTCCAAAAGCTGAGCTCACACAGGTCTGTGTTTCTGCTCACAGTGCCAACACTTCGCCTTTGCCTTTTGTTCAAAACCACTGGAAAAGGAGGACTGTTTCTTCATCAGTTATTTGAAACCCTGGTGATTGTATTTTTCATTTCACAAGAGAATGGAGGGGGTGGAGTTTAGACATTGCCTATAGCAAACTAGCAGTATTTCACTACCTCTGCGATGACAGAGTTTCCAAACCTCCATAATCTGCTCATGAAAGAACACACTGACTGTGAACTTATCCCTTCCAACATCATCTGCTAGCTTTGACCCTAGACCTTCCTCCTGGTTTAGGATATTGGCTGAAATATCTCTCTCTCTAACTGAACTCTGGAAGGGAAAACAAGGTTTTACTTACAGGGACTTAGGAAAAATTTTGCAAAGCACCCAGAAGACAATTAACAAGCCTTTTCTCTAAGCACAGCAGTGTCACTGAAATAGAGATGTCACGTGGTGGCTTGTACTCAAAGGACCAGGAAGCATGATGCACTTTTCCTGTTGGAATCAGTTTTCCCATCTCTGTGTTTTACCAGTGTGTCTGGCAGAGGAGAACAGGAGGCAGAAGTGATGTGTCTGTAGGTATGGAGTGACTCAGTTCCAGATATGAGACTGTGAATGCCCCTTCTTCTCTTAGCCTTCTGTCTCAGTCAAGGGCAAACAATGTCCTCTAGGCTGCTGACAGTTCCTCAGCAGCTGAGTTCCAGTTTATTCCTATAGGCTTTTATGGCTACATATATCATCCTGAGACAATTTAATCTCCAAGTATCATCAAGTTTATTTTCTTTGATCTGACAAATCCAGCCTGGTTTTTTTCTTTTCTTTTTAACAGCCTTTGTGGTTAATCTTTTGCCCACTGCAATGTTGTTGCTCTGCAACTGTAGCAAGTCAGAGGAATCAGCAGCTGACTCTGCAAATATTGTTCTTAACCATTATTTGATGGGTTTTTGTCCATAATGACAGCCAAAAAACCGTGAGCAGGGATCCTGTTCCATCACATGCATTACCTTGGTTTGAATAGTTGGATCGAAAAAATCTAGACACACACACGTATACAAAACCTACAGCAAGGACCTAAGAGGTTGTAAGAGAAAGCCACTTTTTCACAGCAGCCTCCAACCAGGGAGCTTATGGCCAGCTGGTCAGCCGAATTCCCTTCTTTTCAATGACCCAATTTACTCCTATCACTTGTGAATCAGAGGCATCCTCCAGGATTTGGCAAGAGAAGGGGTGCAAGATTCTTGGTCCAATCCCATCCGATGAACCCATCAGCCATTCTTCATAAGCCCGAGTCCAGCAAAGCCCTTAAGCACATGCAAAAACCCCCTTGACTTCAGTGGAATTTCTCACTGGCTTAACGCTAAGCATAGGGCTGCGTTCATAGCACCGCCTCCGACGGCTCGCTAGCGTGCCCAGGACCTGGTAAGCAGCTGATACATTCCACCCAGCAGCAGTTCTCCTCTCTGAAAAGGGATTCCTGCACCCAGAGCCCGGAATATCCTTCAGCACAAGAAAAGCCTAGCTGTTAAATATCCTTTTATTTACTTCTTCTCTTTCTGCCCAGTCCTCAGCAATATATTGCCGTCAGAAAGGCAAGGAGAGGGAGAAAATTCCTTCTTAGTTTGCTTCTTATCAATCACTGAAACAGGCTTCTAAGAGGAGAGGGAGTGTAAGGACCTGAGTAAAACACACCCAAGCTGGTCCACTATAGGAGAGGATCATAAGTGTGTTACATGAAGGAGGGAAAAAGAGACTTAACAGCTTGAGGAAAAGATACAGAGTTTAAAAAGAGCTGAGACCAGGAAGGAATCTTCCCATAGCAAACTTGCCTGACAGGTGAGAAAATTCTGACAGCAGATGACAAATCCATGGCCAACACTTCATGTCTCCTTGCTCCTTTCTTTTAAGAGCAGCCATGTTTCTCCAGCTGCTTTTCTTCATGCTTTTTCCTTAAGGTCCTTTTGGCCCAAAATAAAAGAGCTTTGGGCAGAGATTTCCTCACCTGAGAGAGGGGCTTGTCCTTCTCTCCTCTCTCATGGCTGTGTTGGACATAGAAATATCACACTTTGGAGCCCAGCTACAAAGATGCCTGAGGAAGCATTGTGTGGAAATTGCAAGTGGGACAGGACGGATGGGACAGGATTCAGAACTTGGTACAGAGAAAAAGACTGAAAAGTTCTTCCAGGAACACTTTATTTAAAACATTGGTCTGCCTACAACTTAAGGATCACACCTAGAAGGATCTTTAGTAACCCAGACTAACAAGATTTGTTCAAATGTTTCCCATAGGAGAGAGCTAAACCTGGCCAACTTCTATTGATCTTTCACCTGTACCTGTGTCAGAGGACTTAGTAAAACACACTGACTTTGTGTTGCCTTTATTTGTTGACCCCAGCAGATCTCACTGGTATAGCTCTGCTGTCCAAGCCATGTGTGTGCTTTGGCAGAGGGTGAATAACTTCAGAAATGTTGACATTTGCTCCATGTTTCCTTAGCAGGGTTTGGAGTTCAAGGACAATCTTTACTTTTGGAAAGCTGTGGGGAGAAAGCTGTTGACTGAGACATAATGACTCAACAAACAAAAGGCTTGAGCTAGAAATGTGAGGTATAGTGAATTCTTCCCCTTGCTGGATGGGCTATGGTAATTTCAAAAAGGTAAGAAAGCAGGTAAACCTGTACAGCCCATCCCCACCTTCCTTCTATTTGCTTTGCAATATTCAAGTTATAAGTATTTAAAGAACTTTGTGTAGCAAGAGCAGTCACCAGACTTGAATTCTTCAAAGCCTTTCTGACTTCCCACTGACCAGTTCATCTAGAAATCATTCTGCCTTGTGAAGAAGCATCTGTCATTAGCCAACATTAGCAAAGTGGTGACATGAAAATGGGGGAACCCCTCATTTTGACATAGTGCTTCTATAGACACAGGGAACAGAGATATTGAAAGCAAAGAACAGGGCTAAGATAGGAAGCATTCCCTTAATTCCAGTTTTTCTAGGCAAATAGATACAACAGATGTCTTTATGTCATGACATAAGCCTCCTTAAGCAGCTAGCATCCCCCTAGAATTTTAGCTCTTATCCATCCATCCATCCATCCATCCATCCATCCATCCATCCATCCATCCATCCACCAAAAATGCCACACTTTTTTTCTCAGATCCTGAATAGGTGGTTCAAAGATCCACTTATTATTAGAAAGGACACTGAATGGGTCTGAGCTACTACTTGGGTAGATACCCATGGGAAATTTTTATTTCAGATCCTATCTCAGAATGCTAAATTAAGACTTTCCAGCTGAAGATTGTGGTATATAAAATTTGACAATACAAAGGAGGTGTTTGCCCTGTGTAGGTTACTGGCTACAGCTCACATGATGGACTGAAAGTTGCTGAGAGAAGGTAGGTGTGACAGATTCTGCCATAAATGTGTGCCTGACTTGGCAAGAAAATAACTTTTTTTTTCTGCAGTAAAAGGATATAAAAGAATATTTTGTCATAATCTCTGCACCAGGATGGAAATACATAGAAATAAATCCAAATGGAAATTGCCAGCTGGTCAGAGCTGACAAGGAAAATTTCCGAGGAGAATAATGGTTGTGTTGGTTTTTCAATTCCTTATTTCTTCAAATAAAAGCAAGTTGAGAGAGTGCAACTAGTGGGAGCTTCAAAAGTGTAATGTTAGGCTTCATAAGAATCCCCTTCTCTGGAAGGAATATTTTTATCTGTCCCACTTACAAAATGGATTAACCAGAAGTAGCATAGCGTGCCTCCTGGTAAAAGATCTAAGACAAACATCCTTAGCCTTAATGACTTAGCCTTAGATTAGTCTCCCAGCAGAGAAAAAAATACTAGTTCCATTTTCTAAAATATTCTAAACTAATCATATAACTGTGATAATTACTGATTTATCTTTTCAGTGGACAGAGAGAACAGATGAGAAGATTTATAGTTTTATTGCATCTTCACTTTGATATCTGTAATTTCCTAAACATGGTACTCATGTTGAGTGTTCATCAAAGTAAATAATAATGTGTTTTGAAATCATGTAGAAAAATGGATAAATGTTCCATGACCACAGGTCTTCAGGGGATGGCAGAAAGCAGCTTGCTTTCAAGGGCTAGCTACACATATTACAAGTTCAAATGATGCACAAGAGATTTACTTGGTGACTGCGGCTTTTTGTCTTAGGAACTGGTCATGACCAAGACTTCAGTATTCTCAGACATGCTCAGTACGGAGGATTTATTTGTGAATTTCTTAGGCAAGCAAATTCTGTTCCACAAATTATGAATATCTCCAACTGTTTCAGAATACTAACACTTTTTGACTGTTTGGCTAGTCTGACATCAGTGTATGGGAAGTCTTATGAGTTCTACAAGTCTTCATTGTGGAAAAAAAAAAGAAAATAAATGAGAAGTGACTATATTTCACTGCCATTATCGTCTAATTTAAAAATTCGCTTTAGAAGGGAGAAGATCCTCTAGGGGCACCAGTCCTTCACCTTTGATTATAGCACGAGGCTGGAGAACAAGAAAAGATTACATCTGCTTAAATCTTGGGATGAAGTGTTGTGAAACAAATTCCACTTCTAATTTCATTCTGTGCTATATTTTAGCCGCAAATGGATTTGACTGAAGGAAAGCTTTACTTCATGGCCATCAAACATGACTGTCCCTAAACGATCTGAGATCTTCATGGAGAACCTTTCCAAGAAAGGCTGAGCCTCCATAGCTCTCAGGGAAACCCTCAGCACCTCACCACACCATTCCCTTCGCTATTTGCTGTCCTCACTGCCAGCAGCATTGCATTTCAGTGGCATGTACTTTTCCAAAGGGAGAAACACAAGTAGCAGGTGCACACAAAGCTTATTAAAACTGTCTTCAAATCAGCACACAGATGCAAAACCCGACACTGATTTATTATTTACTAATTATTGTGCACGTTCACATAATGGAGGAGAGAAAAATCCTTTGTCTCTTTGGTGGCTGATTAGCCATGAGAAATGTAATCCAGATACTACCACCAAAGCAAGAAGAGTAAAATTCTGGAACAGATGGCCTGGAAAGTTTGTGAAATCTCCATCACTGGGGGATTTTGAGAGCAGCCCAGGCAAAGGCTGCTTTCAGTTGAGCTGCCATTGTCATGGGGAAGGTCAGCGCAGTGAACTGCCTCTCAGGATCTCTCCCATCTGTTTTCTGTGGCTCCAAAAGTTCCCTGTTCTCTGAAACATCCGAGATGCATTTGCACACGAGACCTGCTGTGCACTGAGGTGCTCCAGAGGCGAGCAGCGCCTCGAGTAAATGCTTTCTCGACAGATTGCCTTGCCTGCACCTCTGTGCCAAGCAGCTAGAAACACTGAGGATTGGGATGCTTTAATGAACACCCTGACCCAAATCTAGTTCAGAAACAGCCTATTTCTCCTCTAGAGCAGGATCTGAGCTGCCAGGTCAGGACCTCCCGGGCCAGATGCGAGAGAAGAGCAGCTCTCCTGTTGCCCACAGCACTGCTGAGAGCATTTCTCTCCTCCCTCCCTGCCTGGCCCCTCGCACGCAGCCCCTCGAGGTTCCGAGCTCGCCCGCGGGCTCCCCACCAGGCAGGGAGAGGCTGGAATGGCTCCGCACCGCCGGCTCCTTCCTTCCAAGGCAGAACTCAGGTCGCAGCAGACTCATTCGCTTCCTTCTTCTGGGGCGGAGGGGGTGGAAGGGAGGAGACGGGACGGGAGTTACCCAAACTTTTCTGTTTTCAGGCAGAGCAAGAGCACCCTCTGCAGCTGGTTGCTCAGAGAACAGGCGGGCTGGGAGCAGGAGGCTGAGGAGATGCCTCCGGAGAAGGACTCAGACCTTGTTTGGCAGAGGCACGTGTAGGCTTCCAGGTGTCTCCACTGCCAGAGCGCCTGGAGTTCAGGGGAGGGCGACAATCACTTTGGTTCCTCACAATTCTGAGCTGGAAAGGCATTTGTACCAATTTCAAGGGCTGAGAGCAGCCCAAGACTGGTCTGAATTTTTAGGTTTTGGAGTGATTCCAAAGATAAATGCTGGAGCATCTGAAAGTGGTCTCTCCTACATGCAAAGCACCAGGAAATCACAGGGTGGCCTTGGATGTCATGAGACTTCACAGGAATTCAAAATAATGTTTAATTTGTTTCTTGGACTCTGAATGCTTTCCTTCACCAACTTGGGCCTTTCTGCCTTATTGCAGAAGTTAGAAGTGTGTTTTCTTTCTCAGAAAGTGAAAGCAAAGGACCCTGTCTTATGAAGAGCACATGATTCCCAAAACTGCAGCTTCATGTTAATAACCAAAAGCTATGAGGCTGAAGATTGAGGAACACGGCTATTTGTCTCCCCCCACTACTTCCCATCTTCACTTAGGAATATGGTTTGATATCCTGCTTGGATTAAAGATTAAATTATTTTGTGTTTAGAAAGAAATCAAAAGTCCCTCCTCCATTTTTTATCTGACCTTGGGCACGGGAATTTCTCTGCTACAGGTTCACAGATCCTCTGCTGATTGTTGATTGAAGAAAATATTGTGAATTTGACAGCCAGGGCCATATCTGATATCTGCAATAGCACAAGGATATGAGGAAACCTATTGTGATGCAAAATCCAGATCTCTGCTACTGGCAGGTTATCAAATCCTATCCTCACCATAAAATTATCCACATCCATCACACAAGAATATCCTCACTCTGATGAGAGAGATGAGACTTTTCATGATCCTTGTGTAACCCTTTCTACAGCTTTTCCTGACAAAAAGGGAGCATAGGGCAGTTAATAAACAGAGTAGGGTCTCGTTTATTAATTAATTATGGGTTAAATACAACTAGAAAAACCTGTTTATCTGAAAGTGGGGGCCAAGGAAGACAGTTACATTTTTTAATATTTCAATTAAATGATGTTGTAGATATGTATGACATGCTATAATAGGAAAGTAGCAGAACAACTTCCTTATTTGTGTTTAAAACACCTCACAGGACAGGTCTCCAAGAAGCTGACATTTATCCTCCTGATTTGACTCTTGCTACTAGAGAAGGCTGAAAGGAAAATCTCCTACAGAGCTTAAATCCCCTAGAGAGCTTAAATAATGTCTCCTTGGCATGTGTATTTATTAAAATGGCTTGGATTTTTCTGTTGAATTCCAAGAATTAAATTATTTGGAGTCAGTGAGGAAAGAAGAATGGACATCAAGTAGCTTTTGGCTTGAAGCAGAATTGATATGTTTCTCTATTTTCAACAACAAAAGAGGTAAAATGGCACTTTCAAAACTCCAGCTCCTCACTATGGAAGGACCAAAGCCATTTTGACATTGTTTTCAAAGACATTCATTCAAACACCCAGCACCTCTATGATCAGCTACATGTCCCTAGAGCACCAAAAAGAATCCAGGTTCCTTGCCAGCAAACACCAGGATCTTGTTGTACCTGGTGACTTGTGCAAACATGGACAAGTCATGGACATCAACAAGCTCTTTCCTGGGAATATGTGTGTCTCCTCAGATCTATTTCTAAGGGGAAACCCGACTAATGAAATAATAGCCAGAAAAGCCATTCCTGTGGATTTTTAGAGCTCGAATTTGATCCACTTTTTCTCTCTCATTGTAATAGACAGTCACAAATATACTGTCCCCTGTCTCCTTATTCAAAAGAAATATAAACTGAATTTTTCTTAGAGCTGGCACCCATTTAGCTTATTTGGAGATCTGAACCATATGATAGAATAACTAGAAATGACACAGCTGAACCCAGGGACTCCAAATTTCTAAATTCTGGAATCAGACCTGACTCATGAGTTGGCTGGTGTCACATCCAAAACTATGAACAACCCTTGCTCCCTCACAGCTGAAAGGATAGGTTGACTTGAAATGGACCAGATTCATTAGGTTCCATTGATTTTCCCCCTGCATATCAGGCTACTCAAACTACTGGCATGTGTTCTCTCCCAGCTGCAGAACCTCTGCATCTGAGCGTGTACTGAAAGGCCCTTATGACTCCTTTTTCACCTCGCCTCTACACACATTTTGCCTTCATGACAGGTCTTGGAAAGATGGACTATGCTGCCTGCAGCACAGTTGCACTTTAAAGAGACTCCTGTGACACATGGGAGCATCTGCAGGGTATGGCAACCTCTCCAAGTCCTCTTGAGGCCCCCTTTCTGTAGGTGCTCTTGCTGCTCTCCCACAACAGTCCCCAGAAACACAGAAGTCAATCCAGAAGGAACAAAGATGACTTGGGGGCAGTCTCCTGCTTGCTCAGGCAAAAGCACCAGATTTTCTGCAGGGACATAATGCCTGTTGCTACTGGGAGAGTCAGGAGGCTGCTACCATTTGTGCACTACAAGAAAAGTGCCCAGAGAATTTTTTCAGTGTTGCAGAAAGCCTGGAGCTGTTTTGTTCAAGCCAGGTTCATCAGTGCCCGGCTCATCTCTGGCACACACAGAGAGCTGCTTGTCCTTAGTGAGTTTGCTACACAACTTAATCCTTAAGTGGGTGCTCTGGTCACAGCCGTGCCCAGGACAAAGCCTCTCATCCCTACAGGGAGCAACCCAGACAATCCAAGCAGAGAAAAGTGCCCCTCAAACCACAGGGATCTGACTGTTCTTTTGATTTAAATGTTATGTTCTTTTTTGCATAATACCTCATTTTGCATTTCAAAAGCCAAGCGTTAGCCTTTTTTCTTGCAGGTAATTAGCTGGAAAAATGCCAATAGGTGCCAGTGTCTTTTTCAAGGCCCAAAAGGAGTTATGATATTCCTGATCCAGCTCTCTGTACCTCCTCATTAACCTTAACCACTGTATAGGGCAAGTTCTCCTCAATGTGTCCTCTAAATTCCTAATTTGGAGGTCATGCACTGGTGATGCTCTACCCACCCTTAGGCAGAGGAGCAGTTTCAAGGAAAACCGTAGAATCCCAATGCCACCATCCTTTAGACAAGGTGAAACAGCAGTCCTGAATGCTCACCCACAAAATCTCATCTGCAGAGACCAAGCATCCTCCATCTGAGCTTCAGGACTCGCTTCCAAAAAGGCCTGAGATTATGGTACTGCCTGTGTGGCCTCAGAGGCGGCTGCTGGGAGGACAGAAAGCAGCCTAAAATCATGGGTGGCTATGGTTAAACAGTAGCTACATGAGCCTCAGTTGCAATAAGAGGCGGTTATAAATTGAGGAGAAATAGAGCCCTTCCAAAGGGAAAACACGACATTCCACCCATCTCCAGGCCTTACCTAATTGACAAGGATAGTTAGGAATAATTACCTTCAATTTTCAAAAGAAGGGAGAAAAACGTGGAGGTTAAGATTTTTGCCCAGGGGCACTTTTATTACATACTGTTTCGAAGACCAGCATTTTAAGTTTGGTTAAACTGGTTTCAAAATTGGGATTTAAAAGGGTTTTCAGGCAAGTGTATTTGGTAAACCAAAGCATATCACAGTCTAGAAAGCCAGCCCAGGCTTTCTCAGTCCTGACAAATAGTACAATTTGGGCCAAGCAGATCTTCTCCAAGATGCCCAAAGTTGGGCACAACTGAACAACTAGCATAATTTAGTCTCTACTACGAGTACAGGTGATAAAAAGTAAATAAATTCCCTGTTCTATATTTAAGTAATTCTGATTAATCTGAAGCAATGAGTAGAGCAATTAGATGTGCATTTTGCATGCACACTTGCACGTCTGTACTGTTAGAGAAGCTGGTTCCAGGTTAATGCTTGCCAGCACTATTGGGCCACCAGTGTTTGAGCAGGATGCAATGTGGTGCAGATTCAGATGACATGTCTCATTTCTGTACAGGTGGTTTCTTTTATATGTCCACATCCAAACAGAAGCACTGCCAGCTCACTGCAGGCCCTGCTGTCCAAGAGCTAATGTGCCTCCTGGTGACCCAAGGCAAGAGACCTCTCTCTCACTTCAAAGCCAACATACATGCTTCAAAATTTTGCCCTAATTTCCTTAATCAAACTGGTGATGCATTTGGATGTGATTTCTTCACACTGAAGTCCCTCCTGTCATGGCCACATGCTCCTCATTTTGCATGACATTTTTGCTTACACAAACAATCCTTTGTACGTACAAAATCTCGCATTTGTGCTTGCCAGTCAAGCAAGCCATTGTCCGCCCAGCCTGTCTTTGTGCCTGCAAAAATTCTAGGGCAAATGCAAAGGCCAGACAGAAGAGCCTTTGGGACTCCCAATTTTCTAACCAGCCAAAGCCAAATGCATTTCTAACTCACAATGACCTCATGGCAGTCAATGCAAACACACATCCATCCATCCATCCATCCATCCATCCATCCATCCATCCATCCATCCATCCATCCATTCCATCCACGAAAGCTGAAGTCCTGGCCCTCTCCAAGCTGATGGGAGCCCTGCCTCTGATTTCTGAGAGATGCCTGAACTTTCCTTGCGTGGTTTTATTTTCAAGCAGAAACGATGCTCCTCAGTTGCATGTCCTCTGCCACTTGCAGCAGTGGAAGCAGCCACATGACCCAAATAATTAAGGCACCGAGTGCTCCGACCGGCTCACTCCCGCATTCTGTTTGGTCACAAAAGAGCAGTCATGGACCGTTTCGACCGAAAACAGACCTGAACACAGAGACTCCATTGTCCCCAGGCCAGAAGAGATGGCTGCTGGGAAGAATTTGAAAGGCATAGGTTTCAGTATATATGTTGCTTTTCCATGAAACTATATACACTTTTGCAAATTATAAGCTGTTTCCTGTCTATGTTCCAGCACTTTGGGCTCAAATTAAAATCTCCTTAAAATTGGATCAGCAGGAGGGGGAAGAAGGAGGAGGTGTTTGCTGGAGTTCTTGAGCAAATGGGAGGAATTTAAGGTCTTGTCCTCTGTAATACCTCCTCTATAAAGGAATGTACTTCACCAGGTTGCCACATACTGAAATAAACTTGGCAGCGGTGAGAGAAGCAATGTTTTCCTTCAGGTTTTTAATGCTTTTGGCTTGGATTGCATTCTCATTGCTTCTTCCTACTGCATTCTCCTGCCTTTCCATCCAGGTGCCACTTAACACACTGGCCATTTTGCCGAAGGGACACAGCAATAAAAGAAACCATTCCACCAGGCTGTGATGTTTTTCTTCCCCTTTGCCACTGGCAACCAGCAGACCTCCAGGCACCAGGCACCGGCCAAGGCATAGGTAATGTTTTATGTGCCCCTTGCATGGGTTTGCTTGCATACCAATTACAGCCTGGCATGCCTCTGCCCACCCCCCCTCAAGGGCTGAGAACATCTGGAAGCATTCACAGTCCAGGCACAATCTGGCTCAAGTCCCAAACTGGAGGGAAAACAAACCAGGGAGCCCGGGAAGTCATCAGAGCGAGGTTCACTGAGGCACACCAAGGACCTGGCTCTGATGTTCCTTCTCCTCTCTCTGCTGTGTGATGGCAGTGCTATGACGTGAACAGATCCTGTCTGCTGACCACAAGCTGTACCTCCTTGGCATCACCAGGGATACTGTGATCCATGCAATGGATCTCTCTCGAGGACTACCTTCCTTCTGTCTTCAAGAAGGACTCAGTGTCCTGGTCTTAAGCTCCATATTCAACTATTTCAAGACTTGATCTTTTCCAGCCTTCTGAAACTGGTCTCCTGTTTCCCAGGATCAGATTTTTCCAGTGCGTCCTGTGTGCCTTGAGAGAGGACTCAGCCCCTCTCCCACATGGAAAGGCACTTCAGCTCTCAGGGCAGGGCTGCTCTCTCTAACACCAGTGCTCAGTCACGGCCCATTTTCAGGCACCTCTTTCAGCCAGTGGAAATAGTTCAGCACCTGCCAGAGGACAATTCAGGCCACGCACTTCACATACTGACAACAGTGCAGCATCCTGAGGCACTGGTCTGCCTTTGCTGATGTTGCTCTGGAGGGAAGGACACCACTGCCCAAAATGCAGCATGCTGCAGCAGTGACTGGAGCATGGAACAGAGGCAGAGAGGTCAGTGCCAGCCGGGTGAGACAGCACAGAGCTCAGCATAATCCAGCCTACTACTGAGGTGGGTTTTCTAGGCTATAGTCCATTCCATGCTGGCCTGGCTTGATCTGTGCTCCAGATACCTGGTTTAAAGCTGAAACTCAATAAAGTGAGGAAGCCAAAGAGAACAGTCTGGTGTAGACAAAAATATGGACTGGCCTTCATAATTTTTTCCTGATAATTGTGTTCATAATGAAAGATGATGCCACGTCAGGGGTATGTATGGACCAAATATGTGCATGATTTATAGCCTAACATAAGTTCTGAGTTCAGATTTTCATCCAACATTACAGAAAGCAGGAAGTGTCTTCCTAGGTGTATCCTTGGAGGAAAACAGTAGGAAAAAAAAGTGTATAAAGTTTTGGATTATTTTCTTTGGCTTCTGTTCTGTTCCACATACACATAAAGGCAAGAGATAAAGACAGGAAATATGTTGGTTTGCTACTTTAATTGAAGTAGCAGAGACCCACAAGGCATCCAGCACAACTGTGGTCTGATTCCGCCTCAGCTTTCTGGATTAAGTTCACCAGCAGCAGACCATTCCTGCATTTGCAGAGGGCTCAGAGTAAAGTACATATCAGAGGAACAGCAGCAGAATGCGTGTCCTGATCTGGAGTAGGGAGAGGAGTTGGATTTTGCAGTGCTTGATGCCTACAGCTCATACTCCCACAGGATGCTGGCCTTGGTAACTACAAGTCTTGGCTTTTCAACATGGTGGGAACAGCAATCTTCTTTTAGTCAGGGGGAATCAGGGTGATAGCTCTGTTTGACCTTTGTTAATGTACCCAATTCCCCCCCTGCACACTCCTGTTCACACCTGGGTATTGTTCCTTACTCTTTTGACATACCTGCAGCTTAGAAGGCAGAGAGGATGGCTGCTATCATGAATCCATCTCAGGAGAGAACCAAGGAAAGAAGCAGGAAATCTGGTGGGGAGGGCATGGTATACCAATAATAAATGGGGTAAAAATTCTCCCCCAGGACACGGGTATCCTGGTAGAAAAGGACATATATGCATTTCAGACAATATAAATCAGGAATGAATTGTGGCTTCATGTTTCATGGGGTGAATTTCATGGCAATAGATAAGCTTGTATTCTGGGAGACCAAAACAAGTCCATTTATGAGGTCAGCACCAGTAGGTACAGAACCAGCAAAAATACCATTTCTCTTCCTATTCTCTCAGCTCACTTCAGCTTGGCTGCTAAGGTTAAACACTGAGAATAAAAAAATTCCTTCACTTTTTTTCCAACTTCAGCTGGAAGGGTCTCAGATCTGAACTCAGCTAAACAAGCAAATTTTTCCAAAGCTGACATTTATAAAAGAGAAAAACTAATACAGAGAGCACAGTCACACAGAATGCATGCTGTCACTCCTCTATGCTATGGTGTGCCTTCAGCTGCAGAATGTAGAGGTGCAGAGTGGCTGTGCAGAGCTCAGAGGAGGAGATCTCCTTCCTACTCACCCACACACAATTGCCCTGGCAGGGTACATCTGTCAGCACCGGCCTGCTCTGGCCCCACCTCCCTGCTGAAGGCAAAGGAGGCTGTAGCTGCAGAGGGCAATTTCAAGTTACTCAGTCCCTAGCTGCTCTTGCAGTCAAGTTGCTGCTCCGTTCCCCCTGTTAATGATCAGCTCCTTGGGATGTGTTGTGCAGGTTCCCTTGCTTTTCACCTTATCACAACTGGATGTCTTAGTAAGTCCCAAAAGAGCTAAAAGATCTGCCCTTTGGTTGTGGCATGTTTCCCCCCATACAAAGCAAAACACAAAAGCCTGTGTTGAGAGGCCTGTCACAGACAAGTATGTTTGTTAGGGTACTCAGAAAAGGTACTGGCAAAGAAGATTTTTGCCAAATGAGGGAAAGTAAGAGAGGGAGAAAAAAAAACCGTGGGGAATCCCCATCCATTATAGTTGCATCCTCTTTTCCACTTGAAGAAACAAATAAGGTAACTTTTGGTACAGCATTTGGGATTTTTCTGATCAGGATGGTTAAGCGCTGTCTGAAATCAATGCACTCATGGTGCATTCTCTTTGGTCTTTTGGCAATGCCTCATATGCCATCCTCAAAGGCAACCACAGTGGCAATGAAGTGTGCAGCTGAATTTGGTTGTGCCCTTCTCCCACTTCCCGAGAGCTCCAGGGCAAAGCCTGGTCTGCGCATGCTGGAGAAGGCAGAACCTCTAGATGTTCCAGTAGAGGCTGAAGGTGAGAGACATTTAAGGTCCCTGTTCCAGGTCCCTGATCACACTAAAACTCCGGAGACTGCCCTTGGCCAGGGCAGGACTGATCACTGTTATATCTGGCCATGCAAGCTCTGTTAGTGGATGGGGAAATGAGCATCTTCAGAGATCAGTTTATCCAACCTTTCTTGCTTCATTCCTGAAAGGCAATGAACCCTTTAGTATAAAAAGAGAAAATAAATCTATTCTTTATTCATTGGTTCCAAGCTTTCCTATGCTAAGCATCACATGCTATATATACTCTTAATTTTATTTAAAAAAACAAACAAACAAAACAAAAACAAACCAGCAACAAAACACCAGTGGATGCATATATTGGCTATATCTTAATCTTGATTCCCCAGAGTGGCAGGACCCCTTTAATATACCTCTGTTTCCTTATGGGACAGGAATACAACTTGGACATATCAAGTTCCAACCCACAGGGAGGGTTTATGAGCCAGCCCTAAGAGCCTGAAACATAACTCCAAGATGTGTCTTTGAGAATATTGCCACTGAAAGCTCCTCAACTGAAAACGCTTAGTATAAAAACCTTAACTGGAACAGCAAAAGGAGAAAGTTGGTGTCTGAGTACAGACTGAGGAATCTGCACATTCATTTAAAATTCAGATGCCAGCACTAAGACACATATGGAAACAGACTCCATCCCTTCTAATGTATATGATCATGGGGATCGGGTTCCTTGCAGGACCCAGGCCTCAGACAGACAGGAGATTTAGGCAATGGATGACCTTGAAAATGCCGCAGCATAAATCACCATGGAAATCCAAGAGGGTGGGTCTGTTTTCCCCATATGAATATTTAAAGAACACTCATTTTTTCTAAGTGATAGATGACAAGCAGGTGGCCTGAAAACTGGAAGTATTCTTGCCATTTGTTCTGGGAGATTTCTTCACAAGTTTTGCATTTACTTCTTTATCTACTTATTTATTTATTGGTGGCTTGCCATCTTATTCTCCAAGGCCAGGAGTTGGTTTTGGAAACTTTCCTGGAGAATGGTGCTCCTGCTCTGGGATTGGTTTCTAAGCCCAGTTTTGATTTTAAGCAAGCAAGATCTGATTTCCCTGCTTTGCTGCAAGCTACCTTGCAGACCACGCTTTGGACCAGACCACTCAGCACTCACTACATGGCTGGGACTGTACTGATTTCATTAGCCCATGAATACAACCAGATCTGATCAGCCCAAAGGACCCAATACCTTTTCTTTGACATTATGCAGTAACAAGTGCCCAGAGAAGAAAATAAGGGCCAGGTAAGCGCACAGTGATGCTTCCCTGGAGTGTTCTCCCACTCTCCAGTAAGACAGTTGCTCTGTGCTAAAAAGTCCTCTATTTATCCTATCTATTATCTATCCTATCAATTTATTTTCAAAAACTAACCCATGCCAGCTTTTCAACCTTTCTAGCATCCTGTGGCAAGGAGCTCCTTTAGTGAATTTTATGGGAATTTACATTTGTCTCCATGCTTGTTTTTTGTCTTCATGCTTTTCCTGCTTTTACAGATATTTATAAAATCCTCCCTTGGCAACCTTGCTTCCCAGCTGAAGAGGTCTAGTCTGCTTATTTCTCTTACAAAAGCTCCTCCCTGCTTCTGACTATCCTTGTCAAAGGGGTGTGAGACACAGGTATGAAATCCCATCAGTCAGTCCCACCACCTGATGAGTCTGGGAAGTGGGGAAGGCTGTTCATATGTCTACTGCAGCGGAGCTTGTACACACACACCTCTATCCAGCACAAACGTGTGTACAAAGGGCATCTTCCACCTCAGTGGTTTTACAACACAGAGAGGAACTGGAAGGAAAACACAAGTCATAAAGCAGAGAGCAAGATACTTTTCTCAGATAACCTGGTGACTGCAAAGTCCATCTGCAGGGTAGAAACAAATGCCTAAAATATATTATCCAGGCATTAATGGAGACATCTATCCAAGGCATTTCCTGGAACCAAGCACGGGCTTAGGAGCAGGCAGACAAACAGCACTGGAAAGCACTCTCCACTGGACAAAATGGTACTGGGACCAGAGAGCCCAGAGAGATACTGGCAGGGAGAAAGAAGTTCATGAGCCTCAGTCTACTCTGGTTTATTTCCTCCCCCTCCTCATTAGCATGAATAATAATGAGGTAACACGAAGAGGGAGCGTTGCTGGCAAGGCTGGTGACAGAACTAGTGAGTCTCTAAGGAGAGTGTATGCAATTATCTGAATGAAGTAAGACTGAAGCCAGAGATAACCAGTACAAATAAATGAGCAGAGATGAGATCAGGCTGATGTCATTCACCCCAGGCAAATTTTGGATCCCTCTTCAGGCGGAAGTTTCACTAACCAGCACAGTGGAAATAGGAAATTGAAAACAAGCCTCCAACCCATGAATTTCACTATTGAGTGCTAACACAACTCTCTCCCCAAAGCCAAGGAAGAGGCCAAGTGGGGGAGAAAAGATCAGGTTCCCATTTATCTCAGAACTATCTTCTAGTCCCCAGCAGTTCTTTGACATGGTTGAGTGACTTCCAATGAGTCACTTCCCTTCAGTCTCCCCTTCCAACTTTCCTCTACCTTATGTTAGGTGCTGGGCTCGTGGAGGTAAGACACAAAGCACTCTCCAGTGGTCAAATCTAACCGTCCAGATATTTGCCAAAGCTCCAGCAACTGTGCTAGCAATTTTTTTGGAAGTGTTAAGCACTACTTGACAGCAACAGGAGTCAGAGAAACTCGACAAGCTTTTAAGGCAAAGCCAGAAACGAAAATTGAGATACTGCTGTCTTTTTTTTTTTTTTCTTTTCCCCTCAGTGGAAGCATATGTATAGAGAGCAGAGCTGCTGACTGGTCTCCCAGTGACTGACATGCAATCTCTTGGTGAAGCCATTGGCCATGGATGCACAGGGGAGCATTCTTGTCCATCATTCCCTTTGTTTATCTCACCAGCTGTATTTATAGATTTGCAGAATGCTCTGTACAGTTTGAAAATGACTGCTTCATACAGCTCACTCCATCTTCAAGATTTTTATGATGTGGAGCCAATCCAGTGTCTAGACCAATAATGACAGCTCAAATCTCAGCCAAGCCTTTTCTTAATTGTCCACAGGGCTGGCAAGGAAATATAAACATTCGTACAAACAGTGACATTACTAAAAAGATTTTGACCAGCTGGCATCTTTCCCTGCCAGTCCTGGGGCAGCTTCTTACTGTATATTTCCTAGAGCTCAATCCAGTCTGGTCTTAAAATAGCTCAAATGATGGTGCTTCCCTGAAAAAGAGAAAATGTAATGGCCAGAGATTTGCATTCTGACTCTGTCTATTGGGGTAAAACTTGGTTACTTCTTAACTCACCTGATGACCCCTCAGCTTTTTTGACACCATGTGACAGGGACAGGTTTTTGGGGCATCTGTTGGGAAGGCTTTCCTCTTTCCCATCCTTCTTCCACATTGACGGGGCTACATCTCACATGTTGGAGCTCCAGAGCTGTAGGGTGTTCCAGAGTCAGCTGTAAAGTGCCCCTGGTCCCTTTTAGGATTTAAAGGCTCAACAGTGGAGCAAAAATATTGTCCCAACAGATGGCAGCTTGCATGGGAGGACGTTTGGCTGTCCCACCATGGCATATGTCTATACAATCCTTTTCTTAAACTGTATGCTGTTCTTCTGGACCCTCAGCATCTCCCGAAGAAGGTTACGTCCTTTGTTTGCAGCACAGATTTCTGTCACTTTTTTCCCCAGCCAGCTGTCCTTCAATTTGGTGATCTTCTCATACTTCCACAGTTTCTCTGGCTCAATTCCAGATTTTTTGTCTGTTCTCCCACTGTGGCTATGTACCATTGCCAAAAGCACGTCCAAGGCCAAGTGCTGTGGTACAGGTGTGACTGTACCATCATCCTGACAAATCCTTCCTTAAATTTCTCCAAGACTGAGATCCCTGCAAAGATTGTCATGAAACCCTGAGACCATATGGTCTTGTGCCTTTGCATTCATCTCTCTATATCCACCTATTTTTGTCTTGCAGGAGACTGTAAATTGGCTGGCTTACTCTTAATTTTGCGGTTTAAATAGCAACAGGCAAAAGGAGAGAGGAGTGGGGAAGGGGATGAGTCCGGTTCCTCAGTGTTCCCTCCACATCAATGAATGTTAATAAGACAAAAACACAAACTGCCCATCTCTCTTGCACTTACAGGGAGGACCCCGCCTCACCAGCCCAGACCTCAGGTACCCCATCCCAGCAGGGTCTAGGCTTCAAATGAAGTCCAACTCAAGCTATACTTTGTGGCATTAAATGACAGTTAAGTACTGAGCAGGCTTTATGAAAACTCCATGCAGAGAAGGAAGTTTCACCACAGCAACATTATCAGAGATCGCTGGCTCAGCTGCTGCAGCACCTCATTTTCAATTTCACAAAAGCTGCAGGATCCAGACTCCAGTGTTGGGGGGCCAGGGGCTTCAGGATTTTGGCTGGGGCCTATGTCCCCTTGCAAATTACCCATTGAAAACACAAGCAAAGCTGTGGGCTGTCATGTAATATGAAGCATTTTACTGCAGATGAGTTGGGGTTTTAAAATAATATGATACCATGCAATGAGCAGTTGGGAAACAGAGTTAGAGAGAGTGCCACTCCAAGCCTTGCCCACTGGGAGACAGCGTCAGAGCCAAGAATTAAACCCATGGCTCCCAAGACCCAGACTAGCGGCTAAGCCACAGGATCATTCCTCTCCCCTTCCTGCAATTGCCCCAGCCAAGGGCCTGCAAGTTCCCTGCCATACCAGAACCCCACAGGCAGAGTAGACTTCCAAAAGATCCCTGCCAGAAAGACTGAAGCAATGCTGGGGCTTGTCCCTCAGGCACAGAAAGTGCTCTTCCTGCCACCCAAGACAATCTTTATGTGCCATGCTTGCTGGCAGAGCCCAAGGAAGCTGCAGTTGCTTCAGCCTTCCAAGTATCAGCTTTCATTCTCAGATACTAGAAACCCAGGGAGTCCAGTTTCCTTCATCCTGTACAGAGATTCTTCCTGCACCAATAGAAAATGCAACCAAAATCTGCACAGTGAGAGAAGGAGCACCCCAGCCCATCAGGTTGTCAATGGCAGAGCAGGGGAGGTGCAATGGGAAGTTGCACTGCATGGTACCCTGGACAGGGAAGCATCGAGCTGGGCAAGTCCATCAAAAAGAGCTTCCACCAGCAGTGACCATGTGTTCTCTTTGGTGACCAACAGCCACATTGAAGCATTCAGGTGCAATGGCAAGCACTCATTCTGCGGCTGAACTCAAGCGGAGATGGATTTCAAATGTACACCAGTGAGCAATGTCCACTGTGCCCCAAGTCATTCAGGAACCTCACAGGAGTAAAAAAATAAAAAACACATGCCACCATGTCTAAATGAATGTTGCACAGGAAGACTATTTCTAGATATTTCTGATCTCCTGACCTTGAGTTTGCAAGCAGAGCACTCTATTCACTTCATTTTTATTTGGTGTAATATCAGCAGAATTCCTTCATGTCTCTATTACTCAAAGGATTGTGTCAGCTCTTCTAACCACATTGCACGAGGAATGTGTGTTCAGCTGGACATTCACCATGAACCCTGTCTTTTGCATAATCACCATCTTTGGGAGAAAGCTTTTCCTTCTATTCCAATTTGCCTTTCCTTTTTGTTCATAGATAATATGGGCATAGATACAAGCATGTACCCTGTTAAAACCCACTTCCATGCACAACCAACTATCACTGTTCAGCTGGTTATTAGCAGTGAAAGGACTCCACCAGATGGACACACCACTGCACACTTGTGGTAATGACAATATTGCCCTGGCACACAAATGATAGGGTTTCTAATGTCCTCTGCTTCATCATTCCCTAGAAGTCTAGGTCTTCCAGATTGGAACCCAGTGCACTTTAGGCTACTTGGGGCACTGGTACTGTAGAAAGAAAATAGATGGGTGTCAAGGTGGTTGGAGGCTTGCCAAGCCAACAAAAACAGCTGAGCAATACCACAGCTTGAGCCAAGAATGGATAATTTCTAAATTTTTAAGAAACTCATGTATTCCCTGCCAGGTGTTCAGGGGCCAGGCAAATGCCTAATGTTGCAACTTTACCAATGTGACCTAGCAGACCTAGCATGGGTCTGCATTGCTCCCAAAACAAACGCTCCCAGGATGGTAGGTCCTCCTGTGACCTGGATACTGGGACCTGCATCCAACTTTTGGGTTGTTTGTTAATTAACCTTAAACAATCTAAACAGAGAAAACAAGCATGAGATACAGCCTCCTCTCTCATTTGACAATGCTCTTTATCTTGGGTAAAAACATCAAGGCTGCCCAGCTCCACAAATCCTTTCTGTTTGTAAGGACACATTAAGCCAGCCCTAAACTGCTCTAGGCACTGATCCCACGCAAAAATTCTCACATTTGGAGCATGACATCAATTTGGCCCATTGGTCACATGAATTCCTAGGCCTGCATTTTTCCTCTTGCTTTTGTTTCTTGGGTTGTTACTTACAGAAAAATCCACATTACCCCCATTCCTCAAAGACTGCAGAGGAGACAAGAGCAAGGACTGGAGTGTTTCTTCCCCAAGGCTTGAGGCAGCTCCAAAAGCATGACATAGAATGGACAGGTTTGCTCAAGTGAGAGGAAAGAAAGAAAGATCACAATTGCTTTGGGACAAACCTGGCATAGCTGTTCTTTGTTTGATACCCAGTGCACAGCCTACCCAGCCTAGGCAGGACTTTCCTGCAGGAATGTTTCCTTGCCTGTCTGCCCACACCACGGGCTGCAATCATAGGTCACCTGCTTCTAGGGATACAAGACTGAGGTTTAGGAGATGCATTCCTCAGTGGGCCACAAAGCATTTTGAGAAATGTAAATAAAACCCATTTCCACTTGTAAACTGTAGATAATATTTCTTTTCAGACCTTCTATGCCTAGTAGGTTTGCTGCTTCTCCTAAGACAAGAGACACATGATCCCCACCTCTTCTGATCTGCCCAGTCAGAGCCACAAGGTAGCTTTTTACTCACAGTTTGGTAGGAAGCTTTTGCTGAAAGTGTCAAAGAAAATTTGAACTCAAAGCCCGGGATCTACAGAAAAATGCTTGATTTGCTTTGGTATCTTGTTCCATCTGGAAACAGCAAATGACAAACTAGACAAAAAGTACAGTGTCAGTTATACTCTGTGTATCCTCTTGGAAAATTATAACCCATAGTTCTCCAACAAGTGCACTTCCAGCTAAAGTGGAAGGTGATGTAGACTGTGAGTAGCTCTGAATCAACCAGAGCTCTTAAAGAAATGCTATGGTAAAAGCAGCAAACTGGGACAGTCATTCCTAGAGCTAACAGCAGGAAATTAAATCTGACACCTCTGTGGATATAAAATGCAAATTTAAAAAACTGTACAGTCACTTCTGGAATAATTTCATTGGAATTGCAGCAGATTTTCCATCCTTTACGGTCTTCAGAGCAAGACTGAACCCATATTCTGCTGACCTACTCTAGATGCTTCATTTAGTCATTGCACACGCTATGCACTAAAGAAAAAGAAATCAAGAAGTTCTGGTTGTGTTCTCTCCAGGGCTATAAGATCATTGGATACCTATGCAGCCAGGGAAGAGAGGTAGTCATGACATGAAGTCAGTTTCCTGGAATTGCTGGCCTGCATTTTGTTGTGGCAGCCTTTCTCGATGACAGGTTTTGGCTTTACCTCAAACCGGCGAATTCATCAAAATAATCACCAGAGAAATTTCTACAGTATTTGGTTTATCTGCCATGTGTCAGGTTTCATCTTCATAATTGTCTTTTCCAACCTTACTGTGCAGGGACCACCACTCAAATAGCCTTTGGGAAGAACCAAGGTTCTTGGAAAGAACTGGAGATTGTCAACTAGATAAATGACAATCATCTAAAAGTTTGTATGGGGACTTTTTGCTTTGCGGTTTTTGTCAGCTAGGACAGAGTAAAGGAGAAAACCAGAAGAGTCACTTTTCCCTTCTGTGGGATGAAGGCATCAAACAGCTCCCTAATCTGTCCCCACTGGCTACCAACCCTCCACTCCATGCATGAACACCAGTAACAGGAATAACCCAATCACCATTTGTATTCGGCCAAGAAGGGGTTAAGCAGGGCCAAGAGCACCTTGTAAACAGAGCGAAAGTGTACCCTTTGCTTATAAACCATGAGTTCAGCCCCAGAACATGCCGTTAATCCTGTAATTACATTCAGAACTCACTGTTTCAGGCAAGGAAATACTAGCTCCTCTCCAAATGGCACTGGAGCTGACCTTAAATGATACGTTAGCTCCCCAAAATGGCCACAGAGCTCCAGCACTTCCAGCATCCCATTCCTGGTCAGTGGAACAGGGAGGAGGAGGCGCCTGGCTGTGTCCCCCTGAGTCCTGTGAGGCTCCCCCGTGGGGCCCTGCCTCCCACCAGCCACTCCCCGAGAGAGGAGAGCTGCCCACAGGCATCAGGCTGGCTTTGCCCTTGTGGCTGATGGCAGACCAGACCCTCAGCAGCTCGGGAGCAGGACCTCAGCTGTGGGCAGTGGTACAGGCATTACTGGTGCGACATGGTGTGCCTTCTTGCAGCTCTTCTTTTGTGGGCACAGCCTACCCCCACCATGCTCTGGGAACAAGCAGTGGTCAGGAGAAGTGTGAGGGCAACCAGGCAGCTCCCTTTCTGATCCCAGCTCTGCTTCTGCACCAGCCTCTCCCTAGAGGGAGATTGATGTCCCTCTCTGGTCACTGCATGGCTGCGAGAGGCAACACAGCTCACCAGACCACCCTCAGGACCGTCCCCTGTCAGAGTCCTGCTTGTGCCACTCAACCCTTACTCACAGACAAAAGGCTGGGAGCTTCAAGAGTTTTCCACAAGAGAAATGCGGGGTGCTCATCTGCCCTTGGGTAACTCTATAACAGCAACTTGTGTAGCCAAGGTATTAATTTACTCCCAGATCATCTATAGCATCTTCTTTTGGTGAGCCCCAGGATTATTTTCATCCCTATTCACCTCCTCTCCATATCTGTTTCCTGCAGAAAATGTGCACCAACAGCTTAATTCATGTGCTTGGGAAAGTTTTTCAGGTCTGATCGTAAACCTTCCATGGAGATGTTTTTCTGCAGTAATTTCAGAGTTTCTGCAGTAATTTCAGAGTTTCTGCAGGTAGATCAGCAAGAAAAGAAAAATTATGAAAAAAAGGGCAACCATAGTGGCAGTATAGCACCTGGCTCCCAGCTGCTCTGCCCTGGGATATTTAAGTGAGCTAAAACTTGCTGAATGTTTATCAGAGCTTTCCGTTTCCACTGGGAAATGGATTTTCTTCTTTCTAGACCCATTAGTCTTGGGACATAACAATGTGCTGTTTCTGAGGCATCTCAACTGGACAAACGAAGCACAGACCTAATATTTCCAAAGAGTGGCTGGCAAGATCCTACAATGAGCAGATGTTCTGCCAGCACCTCCTGAATTGCTGGAGTTCTTAAAGTTGTAAACAGGGTTATCACATTGCAATGAACTCCAAGATCTCTCTGGATTGGATCCATTTTCCATCCCCTCCATGGGAGTGATCCAGGAGCTGGATGATTCATTAGCGGCGACTGGCCAGAGCACACAGCAGCAGCAGCAGCACATGTCCTGGGTTTTTAGGGGAGTAGTTGTGTTAGTAGGAGAGTATTGTCCTCACTGCAGAAACACTGATGTGAGTTTCACCTCACAGCTGCCTCACTGCTATCCTTACTGAATCTTCACTTGGAAGATCTTGCCTTCCCCCTAAATTTGCTTTGCCCAGCATCTTAAGAGCAGGAAATATCAAAGGCAAAGCTGGACCAGCAGGTCTGTTAGTGGCACATCAAACAAGAGAGTCTCAAATGTCAAATGAAAACATACACCCATGGTTCCCCTTTAAATTGTGTATCCTTCACACCGGGCAAGAAATTCAAATATTCACACCCCTCTCCCAAAAACCTACATCTGCAGGGATGATGTGGTGACCTGACCATCTGTCTGAGGTCAGATGAGATGCAGAGACTACCACTATCTTATCCAGGGTCTGTAGGTAAGTGTTTCATTGTTTGTACCTGCAGGGACACCACAACAGCCTGTCAGCCCAGATGGAAAAGCAAGCTCCTTGGCTATTCCCCTTTGGAACTATTAAGGACAGTAAGGAAGGGCAGAAGGTTGGTGTAGTCCTGTAGAACTGGCTGATGAAGTCATACTTGGTTTTCAAACCTTGTGTTGAAAACACTTCTTGCTGTTGAGCCAGTTCATGTGAATTTCTTGAGTCCTAACCTCTAACTCAGTGACTAGGAATTCACTTGCTTCCTCTTAGAAAGCCTGAGCATAGTAGTTCTGAAAGGATCCTGAATTTTTAACTGTGTGATAATCTTACACCTTTGCTCACAGTCAAGTATTTTCTTGCTTGAAAAGTCTCTTTCAACTTTTACAACCCATTTCCCCAAACACACTTTTATTTTCTCTCTTCTCCACTGCAAAATGTTAGCATCCAGACTAGATGTGTGCCATTCCAGCAACACATGGCTGATAGCTTTTTAGGCTTGGCTCCCTCTGTGGGGGAAGATTGCCTAGAGCTGATCTGTCCCTCAGTGCTAAAGAGGGATTACAGCTAAGAAGCATTTTTCAGAGTTTCATCCCAACTTTTACAGGCCACAAATAATCAATCTTGCCCAAAGCACTGGAGAAATGTTCTCCAGCTTATGCATGGGATACATGCCACTGAGTTTTACTATTTCTCTGTAATTTTTTCTGAGCCCATATATTCCTGGTGACAAGAAGGCAGATCCATTCAATTTAGTACAGTGAAGGGAAGAAAGAACAACCTCTTCTTTATTTGAGGGTCTCCATCCTGTTACTGCCGCTACTGCAGAATGCATTTGAACGGCTTAAACTGGCCTCCATTAGCACCCTGTGCTGCTGAGATAACAGCACAGCACCATATCAATTTAGATTGTCAAACTTTGGCTGCCGTGGGAAGGCAGAACCATTGTAGAAATTATTTATGTGACCAAATGGATGTGGTGTGGCTGAATTCGCCTTCAGAAATCACAGTTTTTCCACAAGACCTCCTCCTCTCCCCTCTAGGTCTGCAGTGAGATTTTAGCGGCACAGATAACTCCAGGACGAGAGGAAGTGGACCTCACATTATGGGTTTTTTCTGCCATGCAATTTGGGGAAGGCTGAACGGAGGAAAAGGAGAGCTCAGACTCCATGCACTGACAGGAGCGGAAAATTGGCTGCAGAGCAAGAACTGTCGGATAATTCTCAATGGAATTCTTTCTAAGCGGGAAGGAAGTTGCTTATGGAATACCACAAGGATTAGCACTGCGCCTGCACAGCTTTTAATTATTTATATTGTATAAATTAGAGCTGGAGAGCAGTTGGAGCAGAAAAAAACTCCTTACCTGGCAAGCCAACTCTTCTTCCTCCAAACCAAGCTTTTGCTCTGTTTCATGCCTATTCCCTCCTTTCTTACTTCCTTTCAGACCTCTACTCTCCATCCCTACCCAACCTTTTTTTTTTCCTCCTTTTTACCTTCTTTTGCTCCAAGATTGTCTGATATGATGCTATGCTCCAATATGGTCTGTAGATATTACAGCTCCCCCACAGCTCGTGAACTCAAAAGGAGGCACAGTCAAGGCTGTGCTGGCATTTTGACTTTTAACCTGTTCATTGCCAATCATTAGTAATATGCAATTAATCAGAGCCTATAACAGGTGAGTTTCTGTCCCCAAAACCCAAGGAGCCAGGTCTAGGCAGGAACTTCACATTGCAGCTGATATCACTGTGATACCCAAGTGAATGACAAAGTCCTGGCAGGAGAAAACTCCTGAACTGAAACTGACTTGCGGCCTGGAGAGCCTAAAGGGCTGTGCCCACCCACTCCAATGGGTGTGGAACTGGAAGCATATCTGGGGTCTGCTATTCTTGATGCCCAATCTACCAACGACCAACTTTTTGGATGAGTGGGGTACCCAGGCTAAGTGGGAGCAGACCCAGGAAGCAGGTCATTTTCAGACTTGCTATGCAAGGAGTTGCTGGTGCAGTGACACCTGGGAGGTGAGAGAAGGCAAGCTCACCCCACGCCACCATCACTGCCATGCTGCTGATTCCAAGCTGTGCACAAGGACATCACCACTTTCAAGGGGCATTTTTATTTCTAGTCCCACTGAAACGGGGTTTGGGGACCTGTTCTTTAATTAAAAGAAGTGACAGAGAACTGGTAGCCCCTTTGCTTTGCAGGGGTGGGACCTGTCCCACTTCAATGGGTCAGCTGGTTGAAGAAATTGAGGCTGAACATGAGCCACCTGCAGAGCCTGATTTCTACTATTCACTTACTTTCTCAGCTGAAGCACTATTGCTGATCGGTGATGAAACCAACATAATCTGCAGTTTCAGAGGGTGAGCATGCAGTTGGGAAGAAAAGTCAGGAGCTGTGAATTTTCCCTGTGAAAGGGAATCATCTGAGCACTCATTTGACTCCTCTTGCATTTTTCCAACAGAGCCTTTTTTTCTTTTAATAGTTGAACTAAAACACATGAGAAAAATATACACAACCTCAATTTATGGGCATTTGAACTGTTTTATTCAGATAAGACTAAAGAAATAAATGTTCTGCCTGGCAGTAACTCCACCAGCTCCTACACAGTCACACCAAGTCTGAATCTGATTCACAGAACAGAAGAAAACAAACAAATTAACTCCAAAAAGGTCAAACAGCCAAAGAAAGTGAGAGGAGTGGAATGGGAAACTCACTCAGTGGTTTCCCTCATGTCCTGAACTTCTCATAGGCCTGAACCCTGAACCCACAACGTAAGCACAGACATTTTTCATTACAATAGAGGTATTTCAAAGCATTGGGAACTTTGGCAGTTGAGCCTAATTCTGCCCATACAGCCCCACCAGGAGCCAAAGGGGATCAGTTTCACTGCTAAGGTGGCTGCCTAGGATCAAATGAGGACTGAGGTCTGGGGTTGCTTGTCCCTATGCTCTACAGCCACTCATCCAGCAGCAAGGCAGGTAAGAAGTTATGGGGTGCAAATGGATGTTCCCTTTAGACTGACCTTTCCTGGGAAAAGCAAATTCCTTGAGGCAAAAGCTTTTCTGGCCCCAGTACGTTCTCCTCCAATGAAATATTGGCATTTCCACGCCCAGGAATGAAGATTTCCATCCCAAACCAATGTGATATCCTTTCTCTGACAACAGCCAAACCTTAATGCCACAGAGGAAAGCAGTAAACTTCCACAACACACTGGGCCAGTTCTAAAGGAGCAAAGGGCTGGGCTAACTCCTTCCTGGCTTCCAGGAGGATCTCTCTGGTGATGCCTGAGATCTCATTACTTCCCTCTTCTCTTGCATGACTGCAAGCACATCTGCATCTGCACTTCACTGAGTTGCAAGCCACTGAATTTCTGAAATTTCTGGTGTCTGCTCTCCATCCTGCATGCAATGCAAGCACATCCTCTGCTGCCATGACCATCTGCACCAGCCAAACCCCTGTGTACTCACTGAGGTGGGAAACAGAGCATCTCATCTGTCTGTGTGGACACAGAGTGAACAAAAATCTTCATGGCGTTGCTCTACTTGGACAACAACCACATCACCTCCAAGGCCACAGGAGGGTGGTACAGTCATCTCAGAGGGTGATGCTCACTTTGTGCCATGCAGTCACAGCCCACAGCCAGGACTTACCTGGTTTTGTCTGTCACCTCCTGTTACCATGACTTCCTAAGAAACATGACTGGTGTGATGCATTTCTGCTCTGCCACTTGTAATTTTTAACCCAGCTGATTTCTTTCAGCCAGCTTTCATAATAGGATAGCTAAACACCGACATTTGGGATTGTGTGTCTAAAATTGAATCCTATTCTTGTAAGAGAAATGTGATTAGGCACCGGAGCATCTACATGAGACACCACATGCCCTTTGAAGGGCCTCAGCCATGGGACAAGTTTCAGCAATAACCTTCTGAGAAAGCAAAATGAGCCAGATGTGAGACAGAGCTCTGCAGGCACTTTGGTACCCATCATCCTGACCTGTCCCTTCCAACAGGGAGCAGAGTGACCTCCTAAAAGGAAGAAGGATGAGGCAGAGCACCGCAAGCAGCAGTTGCACCAGAGCATACCCAAACAGCATGAAAAAAGAGCTCTGCATGGGAAGACACTCAACCTACCCTCCAGTGGCTCAGCCCCAGGGCTGTGTAGAGGAAGGACAGAAAGCCTCCTTACAGTGAAGTCAAGCTGCAGTGGAAAAGCTTTGGCTAGGAAAGGGAAAATCTTTTGCGTGGAGGCTTAATTACACGCATGCTGCATCCTTTCTGAGGAAGAGGGCAAAGTGTTTCCATTGAAATAATAACAGAAAGGGAAAGTTTCCATGACCCTGTTCTCAGGATAAACAGAGGGACGGGTGGCAAGGGCTCAGTCTATTGTTTGCCGACAACTTTGCTTTGTATTTCTGAAACCAACCAATCAAGAGTCCAGAGGGCTGCCAGACTGCCTGAAAACCCCACCTTCTCATCCCTCCTACTGTATAAAGTGCCTTTTTTTTTTTAACATTATTCCCTAAATGAACAGGCTTATGCAATCTCACTCATTCTCCATCTGCCCCTCCCCTCAGCAGCTCTGAAACCCATAAGACCTTTCCACTGAGTTTGCTCAAAGGGAAGAGATCCCAAAGATAGGAAACTACTGTCAGACTTGTGAAAAGGATTTAGAGAGAGAATACAGTCTCTATTAGGGATCTGGGTGTATTAGGGATCTCACAGTAGAGTGAGAGATTAATTCAGCTACATCAATCCACATACAGGTGCACCATCACTTACTACGCTACATTTAGGCTCTAAGGCTGGGCTGTCCAAGGGTCACAGCCTTGATCGACGATTAGCAAGAGCTAACATGCACCAAGTCAGACTCAAACCACACTTCCCACAGCATCTGAGGTGCTGCACCCCTCTGAGCCCAGATATTGTTGGGCTTGGGCATGCCTCTGGACTATCCATGGGAACACAAGAAAGCTTTGCTGGAGTAAAACAGCTAACAAAACCTCACCAGCAGCCACAGACAGAATATAAATTCAGTGCCAAAGAAGTCACAGCCTGTGAGACTTCATCTTGGGCATCCCACCTGCTCTGCTAGGGCTGTCACTGTTTCCCACATGGGATAGAAAGGGACCTATGCCTCCTTACAAAGAGTCTGACAGAAGCTGGTATATGCATTTGGGTGGCCTCACTCTTTGAGAGAGGATCATCTCCAGCAGAGCAGAATCAAAGGCATTACAAAGCTTTGTATGGGTGCTGTGCTCTGGGGTGTGTCTCTGGTACAAGTCTCTGGAGAAGAGAAATAAGGACTCTTCACTGAGTTTCTGACCTGGCCCCTAGGAAACAATTCATAGAAATGTTCCCCACAGCCTGGTTTAATGTTCTTGTACCTCGGAGCTGTGTCTGGTGGTCTCCATCTCTTTGATGGGATGACAGTTCCCCTCTCTTCCCAGAAGGAAGATACGATTATGCAATGTTTCCATCATCACAGAAGGAGAAAACAAGAAGCTGCCCATGGATCTATGGCATGGCTGGACTCAGAGCCACTCGGCCAGAGGTCTTACACTGTTAGCAACAACTGCTTGCCAGCCCCTCCATGCCTCATTTTTCCAGCAGAGCCCTCTGAATCCTATTGCTCCTGCAGCTGCAATGCCACATCTCAGCAACACTGGGATTGACACCAGTAGATTTGTTGCAGCCTCCCTCATTTTGCAAGACTGTTTCAGGCACTCTTGTTTCCCTGGGGGACATTATTGATGTGCCCAAACAGAATCACCAGCAGAGACCAAGTTTCTCAGGCTGCCACCCCCTGTTGCAGCAGCAAGAAACCAGATGAGCAAGCCTTGGCTTCAGGGAAGGGGCTGAGCCCAGCAGCAGTCTCACACTACCATGGGACTGCAGGGCTCAGCAACCCTGCCCTTTTCTCAGCACCAGCTGAGGAATGGTGCTGTGGGCATGAGGCATCTCTGTGGTTCAGAGAGCCCAACTTCCAGGCAAAGGGTACCCTCAGTCGGATGGCATCCCAGTGTTTCCCCCACTCCTGCCTCTTTGCCAGTCAGACTCCATCTCCCTGGTTGTCACTTTGTCATGTGTCTTCTCATTCCCAGCTGTGCTGAGGCTCCTCTGTCCACAGGCACTAACTCAACACGGATAGCTGACTCCCTGTGTCTGCAGAAACATGCCCCATCATTGGGGAGTGGGCGAAAAAAGGTCTTTACCTCTGTGCCAAACACACACACCCTCCAAATCTGATTGTTTTCCCTTCAAGGCTGTCAGAGCTCCAAGGAAAGCTCCCTGAACCCACAGAGCAGCTACTGGCTCAGACAGCACAGCTTCAGGGCCCTAAGCCCAGCTGTGGCTCTGTGCCCCAGCCCCTGCACTCACACACATTTTCCACTTCACACAGATGCTGCTCAGCTAGCCAGAGGCCAGGCTGCAGGAGTCAGCAAAGGGGAGGCCAGGAAGGAAGAAGAAGGTTCTGGGGCAGGCAGGCCCACTGGTCTGAGCATCCCTCTCAGCAAGGAGCAGCACTGCCTGCCAAGGTGCCTGCATAGGTGGCACCTCTCACTATCTTCCTGATGGTGTAATTTCAAGAAAAAACCTCTATCTGCAGCCACTTTACCTCCCCACTGCAGAGCAATTTTCAATCACCAACAGTATTTACTTTTCCTTCTCTTTCCCTGGGAGAGCTCTGGGACCTGGCTGAAACCCATCAGCCCTTTCCTGAAACTGCAGGTACCTCTTGGCCTGTCTAAGATGGGGAAGACCATTTTTTGCTCCTGTTTCACCAAAGAGCTGTGTAAAGATTCAGAACTCAGAGCTTTGCTTCTCTCCTGTCTCCTCAAAAAATGGCACTGGAATTGAGTCTGGGGACAGAGGCTTCAGCTGGGACCCTTGGAAAGACAAAATAACCATTAGCCTTCAAGTACTGTTATGGAGAAACACTGTCCACGCTATTCTTCCAGAGGTTACCTGGAAAGATCTGTCACGGTTATGCAACTTGACAGCATCAGCAACCTCAGATTCTCCTCCCTCCAAGGAAGGACCAGGTAAAACATCTTACCTGTAAGTTTGACACTGCTATAACAGATCTATGTTTTCAATGTGCTCACAGCCTCCTTCAAAATAGATAAAGAGCAAAATCCAGTGTCTCCCCCAAAACCACTGAAAACTTTTATATACACATATTGCTGCCAAGTTCAGCCCAGGGTAGTCAAGACTGGAGTTAAGCAGCCCTTTACCAGTTGGATTCACACCCCAGCTCTTCCTACCTGCATTGTTGTATCTTTCACAGCAGTTCATGCTCCAGCATGGCCATTGCTCAGAGCTAAATCAGCAAAGCCTGGGTTTCTCCAGGTAAGCACCTAACAACTTGGGCTCTACACTGACACTTGAGAAGTGAACATACAGTGACCACCTGAATCACACTTCTTTGTGTGACCGAGGTCACATTTGAACTTAAACTCCCAAATAAATAATCCCTTACAGCTTCTTTTGGTTTATGCCCTACACAAGATGGGCTTTTTGGTGCCTCCCAGTGTCTATCCACAAGAATTCTTAACTGCAGAACTGCCATGAAAACAGGGCTCAGTCTGGTGCAAGGGGAAGATTATTTTTGCTGGAGTTGTCTGAGTGAATTACTTCAAATAGAGGAAAGGCTGTGAATGCCCCCCATACATACCTCTGTGTCATTTACCATGTGTCTTCCCCTCCACTCCAATGAGTGGAAAGTGCCCAAGTTTGCAGCTGCTTGAAGGTGACTGGGTAAACAAGAAAAAAAAACAACTAAGCAAATAAAATTTTGAAACATGATGTCATTTAGCCAGCACAGTCACAGTCTCAGCGTAAGCTCCACCAAAGGGCAACCAAGAATCCGGGAACGAAAGCAGAGCTTGATCTCATCCGCAATTTCACAAAGCCTCTGACATTAACAGGAAAAATGAAATCCCCAGACAGGCGAGAGGTGAAAGTCCTACATTGTTTTGTCCAGTGTTTGGTGAAGCCTCTAAAGTAGGACAGAAAAACGCCACCATTTTGAGTCTTGACAGCAGACTTTTTTTATAAGATGGTGTTTTGTCTTTATTGGGCTGAGCACCAGCAATGGGAAATGCAATTCATGTTGATCTTTACCAGGAAGGCCATGGAATGAGTGCTTGGCTGGCTGGAGGGTTGACACAGATTGTAAAGGTGAGCGCAGGAACCCATGTGCCTCACACTGAGATATGAAGCAGGAGAGTTCTGCTCACCTGGGGTTGTCGTCAGGCCATGCTTCTCAATTCCCTCTTCACACATCCTCTCCTTGCTCAGATGAGTGAGCAGTTGTATGTGGGGTTACAATAACTCAGCTCTCAGAAATTACACAAGCTACCTGTGCTATCCAGGACCTAGCCTGGTAAACAAGAAGTAAAGAAGCATGAAACCCAGGTTTCTGCCCTGTTCTCCCTTGGGCAGGTAACTCACATTGGTGACCCAACCTAAGAAGTGCAGCTAACTGCAGTAACATCCCCCTCCTGATGTGCAAATGCAGCAAGGGGTTCACATACTTTCTCAGCGATTCCTTATGGCTTATCACCATCGAAATGTCTGCCGTGTGTCTGGGCTCTCAGACATCCTCTGCAGTATGACCACATGGTGCTGCCCAGGGGATTTGGAGGCACCATTCCAAAGCAAATGCTTGCTTGACTTCATAACAGTGTCTTTGCAAGATAAATCACACCGCTCTCTGCCTTCCCCATCCAAGAGCAGCATTTATAATCAGAGCTTTTATTTTGCAAAGCAGAGCTGCACCCTGACCTCAGAGAGAAGGAAGAAGATGCTCTCTCTCTCCTGGAAGGAGGTCTGTTCCCGGTCTCAGTCTGGAATAGCACGGATGAGTTCAGCAGGGGCAGCATCCAGTGCTGAGAGGAACGATCCCTTTGACACAGCCCATTTGAGGTTTGGGGTGAGGAATAGTGGTGGGAAGGAATTAAACACCATAAAAATGTAGAAGGAGTGCTAAAGACACACACTGCCATTTAAATGGGTCGGCATGATTAAAAACTGATGTGTTGTAAGATCTTATGGGCATCTCATTAAAAACCTATTACTTAAAAAACACAGCTTAGATGGGAATGTTGTTAAAGGGCAACTTAAAATAAAACTGACCATCTGGTCCTCATTAGGCAATTGTCTATAACCACCATGTTATTATAAAATCCACTGTGTGCTCCACATCTGCTTATCTCTGCTCTCCCTGCCTGCCCCTAAAAGGGCAACACCAGCTGAGACTGAGAGTCTGGAAGGAGCATGAGCTGGGGGAGATGGAGGGGGTCTATGCTGGTGTAGGATTTCTAGGTGATAGTGATCAGCTCTTCCCACATTACAGGTCTGTCCATGCACCCCTTATTATTTTATTTATCCCCCTGCCTTCTATCCATCCCTGCATGGTATTTCTGTCGCAGTACCCACTTTTTTTTTTTTTTCCTGTCTCCCAGTGTAAATGACCCAGGTTTCTATCTCACCCCACTTTCAGCTGTGGCCAGTACACACAGAATAGGTAAAGCACACTCAATTAATGAGCCCCATTAGACCAGGAACTCCAGGCTCTTTCACCCCAACCCACAACAGCATAACCCCAAGACCCAGGCCCTATGCTGCAGCCCCAGACCACCCACACTGCAAAAGTCAGCATCAGAAGAGGAACATGAAAGACAAGAACCCACCTCTAGTTAATGCTAGACTGATAAGTCCAACGTTTCCTGGAGGTGTCGCATTCAGATATGGTGTTTAGAGACCAAGCATGGACTCCACAAGACAATCCTTGTCCAAGGCAGCTCTAGTTGAGTAACACACCAAACCTTCAAGCAGAACTATCAAGGCTTTTTGTCAAAAATATTACAGGAAATCCTATTTTAACATGGGGAGTCCTACAAGTATGCTAATACTTTCAATGCAGAAAACAAATATAATCAACATGACCAAAAAAACCCAAAATAGATATATATGACTAAGCTTTGTGCTTGTTAGTGGCAGAGTTTAGGATGAAGGGGCTTTGTAGGAGGAGCTGCAGGAGCCTCCATGGAAGGAAGGTGTACACTGACAAGGGTCCCCAGAGAAGCTTGTCCTCTAGACTATGTCCAGGAGCAGGGCCACATGCTGATCACCAGGTACAACAACAACCAAGGAAGAGGCAGCCAATGAATCAGTTCTGAGTTTATACAAAGAACTCACTCAGGAACATCTACAAGGCAAAAGATGAGCTACAATCCACATCCGAGGACAGATATGGAATACAAGTTCAAAGTCTGTCCAGTAGACAGGATCAGAAGCAAGACTACAAGCACACTCACAACACAGAAAAGGGCTAAACACCACGGGACAAGCTGAAATTGGGCTCCTGGGGTGAGGCCGAGGGTGTGGGTGGAGGTCCCAGGAGAAGTTAATTAGGGAAATTATTGCCTATTAGACACTGAGGGACCTCCAGGGACCTCCCTGTACCAAAGAAGGCCAAAGGCAGGGCTGTTGTGAGTGGAGGGGTGATTTCAGCAAAAGAGTAAACCATTGAGTCTGCACTGGAACAACTCACAAAATCATTTCCTTCATCTCAGCATCATCTCCAAGCACTCCAGCCAAACCCGTAAGAGACCACCACTTGCCTGTCTTGTCACTAATGTACCTTGTCTGACCCTCCCCACAGGACCCAGTTAGCATGCTCCTCTATGCTGAAGAGTGGGACCACACTTCTGTGGTGTAGTACGATAGCCCATGCAGCATACACAGGACCAAACCAATGGGGGCTCCTTCTTCCATGGACCTTCGGCTCAGGAAGCAGAGACAGGGCCATTTTGAATGTCCAAACCTTCCTTCCAGACCCAAGGATGGGACTTTCTCCAAGAGGCAAGGTTCAGAGGAAGCATTTGCCAGACTCTTAGCATTTTCAATACAAAGCACAGGCAGTTCTGACCAGGAGGAACATACAGGTAGTCCAGAGTCATGGCATGTGAGCTTGGAAGCCCTAGGAAACACTGCCTGCCAATCCCACCTGCCGTGGTGAAGAGGCATGTTTCCAAGAGAGACCCAACACCACTGAAATGCTTTTGTCTTGCTTACAGAGAAGGAAAGGAGAAGGAAGGGATGGAACCAGACACTTGTCAAGTAGGAAATGGCTGTAGGAACAACATCCTGACTCCATTCTTTTTCGGAGGGACTGGATGCACAAAACAGGTTTTACTGGAGTTTTCATCTTGCCTCCCCAGGGAAGAAGTCAGTGATTTGCAGTTTGCTCCAAGTATTCACCCTGACACAGTGCTCTGTGTTTACCACCAAGGTACACCTCCTGCCCTCGGGCTCTGGAGAGCAGGGTCAGATGCTGTTTCAGGAACACAGGGGCATGTGTGTGTGTGTGTGCTTGTTTGTTTGTTTGTTTGTTTGTCATCGGGATGTTGTGAAGGCTGCTTGGTTTGTTTGTTTGTTTCTTAAATCTCCCAGGGGAAGTTTCTGGCAGAAAGCACCTCCTGAGCAAGCTTGGATCAGGGTGTGCTTTGGCTGGGATCTGAGGAGTTCTGCGTATGAAGAGACAAGAGGTGAAGAGGAGACGTATGAGGCCAGAGGGCTAAGGATTTGGCTTTGCTATGTAATGTGCTCATCAGGCAGGGACAAAAACAATCAGAAAATCAGAAACAAGCTTTGCTCACAACACGGGCTCAAACCTCAGCAAAAGCCATTGGACATAGTTTCATTTCAATTTTTTACCACTACTGGGCCTCCTTGTGTGTTTTATATGACAGGGGCTACTTTGGTTCCTATTGAGATCAGTGGGAAGCAGCCTACTTTAGGCTGGAACACTGTGAACCCCCTGCTTTGAGAGAGATTGAGAGATGTTAACATAGTCTAATGTCTCAGAGATCTTGGACATGGTTTTCTCTTGGAGTTGCATCCAAGGCAATTAAAATTCCCTACAGGAGCACCTGTCAGCCAGCCTTACCTTTGCCACTTGTCAGACCATTTCTGCAGGGACTTTTCCCTCTAAGATACCCACAGAGCTCAAAAATTTTCCTGATGGGGAAATCTCCAGACAGAAGGGAGAGCCAGAGTGCTGGCTTACACTGTCACAACACCCAGAGAAACACTCTCTGCTGCTGCTGAGCTATCACAAAGCCATAGGAGCTGTGGTGAGCTGCAGTTTTCATGCAGGCTCGGTCTGCAAGCCACCTCAGCTGATCATGTCATTGGTTTCAGAGTAGCTGGACATGTGGAAAATAGAGTTACCTTTCCTGTTCACTGTTTCCCTTGGGATGAACGAATATTGCAGAGATCACTACAAAGAAATCTTTCTAACGAGATGCCAGGTCCCATCTGCTCTGGGAGAAATCACACTCCTGCATTCAAAAAATGCTGATGGAAGTAACAGATGATGTACTAATGATCCTTGGGGCTTTTAGGCAGGTTTACTTAAACCAGGCATGTGAGATCACATTGTCTTTTAGTCTGCCAATACATTTGTCTGGGTCCTTCTTAATAGCTTTTTAACTCACTGGTCAGTTTTAAGAAAACATAACAGAGGACTATAAGTCTCCAAAATAGAAATTTTCTCTGACTTTTATGAAAATGACTGACCAAGTGGAAGAAAAAAGTCCAAAATATAGGTCTAATAAAAACACCTAATGCTGCATGAGCTCAACTTTTTACAAGGCTTCAGAGAGTTCACAGAGATGCTCACCTTAAAGTTGCGTTAGAAACAAATCTTCCTCAGTTTTCCCATTCACACAATTATTTAGGACAAGTTAGGCTTCAGGTTTTCCATAAATGGGTGTCCTTGTCCCCTTTATCATACTGTTCAGGTCAGGAGAGATATGTCCTGACACAAGCACATACGTGTGCTCGTTGGTACAGATTGTGCTCTGGGCGGTGAGGAAGGACACACGGGAAGTGAGTGGAAGCTGCAAACCCCAGTGCCCAAGGGATCAGCATGGTGTTGATTTCTGCAGCAGGTGCTAACACAGGAACACTAAAGCACAACTGCCCTGGTAGCACCTGGCACCACCACATGCCTGGGGAGGTACCAGAGCATTGATGCCAAACAAAATTCTTTGCTTGTTTCTAAAACGGCCTCAATCTTCTCCCCTTCCCAACACCCCTCTTTTCACTGGTCACATCACTGGTTTGGAGGACAGGTGTCTGCAGTTTTCCCTCCAGAGGCTGATGCAAGAGGAGATCCACCAGAGTTAGGGTGTAGCTGTACCCAGTGAGGATTGATCTCCTCGTCCCACCTGCTGAGTCTCATCACACACCCGATACTCTTCGTGTATTAACGTCTGGAATGTCACCTCTGCTACTTTATCCTGGGCTTCCTTGCCCAGCTATGCCAGGCACAAAAAGCCTTTTCCTTCCCTGATCTCCTTCTGGACCTGGCACAAATATGTGTAAAGAGAGGGGAGGATGGTGAGACACTTGTTTTCTTTTTCCTTTTCTTTGCTTTTTTTGTATCATCGAAAGGTTTCAGTGGTGAAAGAAGCTCAGTGTGTGCTGTGAGTGGTGCAGTGTAGTGTAGGGTTAGCTGTGAACAGACGGCAAGTTGTGGTCACCGTCCTTGGCCAGCTGGGAATTGCACATCTCCTATCATATTTATTGGTCACACATATTCTGTCACCTCCCCCTTCCTATTTACCCATTGTCCAGCTGCTGTCTCCCATCTTTTAGATCTCTGGGACATGGAGATCCAATTAAGATGATTAGAGCCATGTATGAGCCTTCAGCTGCCTCCTAACATGCATATTTGTAATAGTATTTACAGACTCATTTCCATTCAAAGGCATTGTCAATCTTGACTTCATATGTTATTATACATAAGCAGAAAGTCAGAGATCTATCCAAGATTCAGCAGCCCAAGGAAAATGGATTTAAGGAACTGTAAAGTACAGATTCACACCATCGGCAGTGAGGTCCCCTGAGATATTCTGGGCCCATCCAGAGTGTTTGATGATGAATGGATCAGCCTGCAGATCCATTTCAGAAAACTGTCTGAACCCTTGTTAAAGTATTCTTACAACATTATACATCAAAATCAGTTAAGCAAATTCCTAGAGCAACACAAGGAAAACACTCATTCAGCCTGTTATGAAAACTATAAATAAAGTAGAAAAGCATATTGGATATTATTTCCCTTTAGACCCAAACAATTAACAAAATGGGGAACATTTTAAGATTGTTTCCATTTGATTACACAAGTGCAATATATTCTTGATGATATCTTGTAAACATTTTTTGTCTGAAATTTTTTTTTTAAACTCTAGTTTCTTCTAATAGCAGTGGTAATAGTGGCATCCCATTTTATTGCTGAAAATCCCCTAAGTAAGTTCCCTATGTTCCTGTGAATTTTGTTTCCAGAAAACCTTATACCTTTCTTTGCTTCTTTGCATGTTATATCCTCGCTGCACAGGTAATTCAGAAGTTGTCTCAATTTTAACTTACTTTCTCTATTCCATTTCTACAGAAAAAAAAATCCTGGACCTGGGTTTGGAGGTGCTTTGAACCTGGACAGGCTTAGCTGGCTGAGGTATTCATAAAAGCTTTGAAGCGACAGATCTGACAAAATCTCAAGGGTGCTGGTAGTCCTCTTGTCTGTGTTTTCCCACAGTTGTTCCTGAAGGACAGAAAAAATTCTTCTGAAATGAACACAAGCGATGGGTTAAAAAAAAAAAAGCAGAGAAGCTGGTAGGAATTCACCTGCCAGCATAAAGAAGTAGGGGTGATGTGAGTTGCATCTTTCACTGTGATCGACGTGCCACCTAAAGCTGGAAGACTTTTCCCCAAGACAGGCAGTCTTCTGGCAAACCCAGGTCCCCTCACGGCCAAGAAATATAGACTGAACCTCTGAGGTCTGAGGTGCAAGACAGCCTCACAGGAAGTCTGCAGTCAGGAGATGGGAATAGCTGTCCAAGCAGGTATTCCACTCCACAGCTGGAGAAAAACTGAACAGAGCATGGTGCTGGATCCAGGGCAATCCAGAGACATCTAGGTTAAAATACACAGAGGTATTTATCTCTGGCTGTCTTCGCAGCAAGATTTCACATCACCAATATAACTCAAGGACAGGTGATGCTAAACCTCCACCACTGCAAATGCCACCTCTTGTAATACATGCAAGAAACAAAGCAAGTGACCTTTTATAGCCACTGGGGCACCTCAGGCTGGATGTGTCTGAGCACTCAGGAGCCGTGTGAGCATCTGCAGGAAGGATTCAGCAGCAGAAAGCTGTTTAAGAAAAGTGTAGTGATGAAAAATGCTCAGGTGCATTGCAATCTGAAGGAAGGGTACCTGCTGGAAGAGATAAGCACTCTTCTTCCACACTACTGAAGTGCACAAGTCCCTCAGCCTAGACCCAGCTTATTCCTGGAAAGCTCACTTTGGACATTTTGTGGGCACAAGGACAGTCAGCATTTGGCCATTCATGAGCATACCCTGGAAATTCAGCTGTATGGGAGCAGCCAGAAGTTATCTGTGTCTGTGCTGCTTTTGTTGTGTGCAGACAACCTGCTCACTGTATCCCTGCATCTTCCTCTCTCCATCCTGGAAGAGGTGGAGGAGAAAGGGGAGCTGTTTGTTTCTCCCAGTCATGCTTTGGAAGCTGTATTGTGCCCATGCACAGCACTCCCCTCCCCTTCTGCCAGCCCCTCCCGGGGTTGCTCCTGGTGGCCACAATAAGAGGTTAGTCAGCCTATTTCAATTAGTGGCAAACCGTGTGGCGTGACTCCAGGGCCTCCATATGTTCATAAGTATATGCAACCACACTTTCCTTGACGCATTCCTCATTCCAGGGAAAGGCCACATCTCCACAGCTTGCTGGCACAAGTCACACAGGCAACTGCAGAAGAGATGGGATAATAAATACACACTCACATATATACACACACATATACGTAGGAAAACTTGGCACCTTCCCACCCTCTCCCGTGTTGACTGCCACATGGTCCCCATCAATTTTTGTCAAAGCCAGCAAGCCAGCCAACCACTCACAGATGCTGACAAGGCAATTTCAACAGCTGAGGGACTTCTCTGCTTTCTTCCTTCAACACGTAGCATTTTGGCTGTTTTGGTTTTTTTTTTTCCTTTAAAGTCATCTGCTCCCTGGAGACATTTCCCAGCCCATGGCATTGCCACCTTCCTGGGCGCTCCTTGACTAGAGTGCCCTTCTCTGCATCTGAGGGTCAGCAGGTTCCACTTCACCCTGTGTGGAGATGGGGTCTGAAAGCAAGGAGATCATCAGAACATGCTATCTCCACTATCTCAAGTATCCCCAGAGGAGACTGAAGCTCTCCCAATCCAGTTGCTGCCATTTCTCCCAATATTGGCTGCAGGAGTGCAGGTTTTGTCTACTCCTCCTCCCTGAGCACAGTTGCTACTTTCAAGGGGGTTAGAGGGTTAAGAACACATCTCAGTGCTCCAAGAAGTCCTCTTGTAAGGAGCTTGTCCTTCCATGTCATGTTTTTCTGCAGGTGACTGGGAGTTTGTGTCTAGAGTCAAAGTTAGGCCTCAATAAATTAAGAACTCCAAAACGGTATTTGACAAATTTCAACAAGTTTGCTAATACTTAATGTCACAACACACACTAGCAATGGCCCCTAGGCTCAGGTAAAGGGCAGGAACTGTGCTCAAGAGAAAGGGACACAGAAGTATTTGGGGGAGGAAACAGAAAGCAGAATGGTGGCAGAATGAGGCTTTCAATCTCAGTGAAACCCTGGTCCCACTGAAGCCCTGGCAAAATCTCTCATGGTTGCTCACTTCAGCCCTATTCTGGGTGAAGCTCAAGAATGTCAGTCTGATGTCATGTAGGTTGCCGTTTTCAGTCCCATGAGAAGAGATATTTTTGTGTCCAGGGCCTGAAGGTTCTCACTCATCACCTGTGCAAATCCCTCGTATCTGACTGTTCTTGCCCAGCTCAGTCCTACCCCAGGTCAGGAGAAGGATATGTCTTTGAAATATGGTTCAACACAGGGAGAAATACCCTGGTCAGTCACTTTCATCCACCCAGCTCTTCTCAACACAGCTGTGGGGCTGCACTTTGCAGGCAGGAACACGCTGCTTGCTCTGATGCCTAGAAACATCTGTGCAGACAGTGAGACCAACAGGCACACGGTGGGATGAGAAACAGAGGGAGAGCAGGACTGGGAGGACCTGGAAATGGCTGAAGTGAAGCGTTTCAGAAAGCAAAGTCCAGCAAGTCTTTACAACTGGGGTGCACATGCAGGTCTGGCAAAGCTATCCAGCTAGCACAGGAGCACTCCTCTTCCTCCACCCCAGCCTTGTGTCTGTAATGGACAGCATAAGTGAGACCTCCCTCTCATTGCTTACTGTCAGCCCTTGCCATGCCGTCAAAGAAACCACACTGCACAAGCAGCCCCATTTTTCAGAGCTGGAGGCAGCTGAATCGAGGAGATGCTTGAGAAAATAATGAAGTTCAGTGGGCGGCTCAAGCTGAGATGGGGTCATGGATAGAGTCAGGGCAATTAGGGGGAAGTGCTCTGACCACAAGCACACACTGCCTGTCACATCCACCAAAAGACACATCTTCTGACATGAACAGGGATGCTATTAGCTGTTCAGACCCTGAAAACCATCCAAAGTTGACAAACCTTTTCCAAACCACTATCCTGGGCACAAGATGCATCAACAGAGGATTTCCCTATACCTATATTATCGTGCAGCTCAATTCTATGCATTATGGTATTTCTATCACTCTCTCAGAAACCCTGGGTGTTGATCACAAGTGATGACAGCAGAAGGGGCAAGGATAACTGTCAGCTTGGAGCTTGAGACTACAAGCTTGGGAATTGGGCTAGGCAGCCTGGTCTCACAGAGCAAAATATCACTGTTTCCAAGGATGTACAAAGTGAAAGATGCTAAAGTGGTGGGATGAGCTAAAGAATTGTGAACCCTTGCAACACTGCATTTGGTTCAGTGCTCTGTCTGGGACTAGGGTGGGATGTAGAAACTTGTCCATGGCAGGGACAGGGACTACAACTGGAAAAGGAGCTGTAGAGTGGAAGCTGTGAAGACTGTCAATCCACAGGACTTAGGCAGCTTCCCCAAGCTCTCTGATGAACTGCCCACAGCAACTACAGCTGTCTCATCAAGCCAAAATCAGGTGTATCAGCTGTGATTTGAGATGGATGAGCAGGGCAGAGGAATCTGACAGGAATCTGTCTCAGAAGTCCTGGCAAGTGATCATGGGAAGTACTGTTTCATCTTGCAGCTGGCAATGAGATCCATGCTAGAAGAAACTTATTGCTCCTACCACAGCTCAGGATTTCTAGTCCTCTTCCTGAGCATTGATTCTGCACTGGAAATGAGAGATCCCAGATTAACCCAAAGAGTCTTCCAAGGAAGATAAAATGATGCTATGACATGGAACCTCTCTCCTGTGTCTCACCCTTGAGATGTTCTTTCTCATTTCTGCCTGCACATCTGTGAAGATCAGAAAAATAGCACAGGGAACCAGAGGAAGTTTTAGAGAAAGCACAGTTGTTTTCAGATTCAACCCAAACGCGTAGGGAACTGTGTCCCATACTTTCAGATGTCCAGTGACTTCAAGAGCTCACAGCTGCCTCAATGCCTGGGGTGAATCCCCACTGCTGCTCTGCAGGTTAACAGCAGAGACACATGGTCCAGGAAAGCATGGATGTGGGAATTTTACTTCTGTTGGTCCAAGTCTTTCTCCAATCAGAAATATTGGCATCGCTCTGGATCACACCTGACAGCAACAAATATCATCTGCAGGGAGGGAGGCAAAACAGAAGGAATAATTTGATTTGTCAACTTTGCCAGGCTAATTGTCCCTGTATCTGCCTAGGTCAGAGCGAAACGTCGTCATCACTTTGAAATCTTACTTACTGGCCATGCCTGGGTGGCTGGAGCTGTCTGGAGAACAGGGGCATGCAGACAGTTGGAAAGACACCCAAGCAGAGCTCAGGGAGAGATCTCGAGTTTCACTGTTGGTTGAATAAAATGAGCTGGTTTTGCCAGTTCTCAGGCAGCAATCACAGGACTGATGAATGACAGAATAAACCAAGTTCCTTCTGCAGCCAAATTCCGTGACACCTCCACAAAGTTGACTTACACCATCCATCACGACATCTGCTGATGTCCGCGGGATGGAGAGAGGGTGCAGCTCTCTGTCTCACCCTGGGTTATTTTTACAGCTGGAAAAGGAGGTGGTGAACCTGGACGAGAGGGTTGGAGACTTTTCTAAGACAGCTCACAAATGCTGTGAAATGAGAGCCAGAGCTTAGAAGGCCCCAGATCAGCAGCTTCAAATGTGTCACTGGCACTGAACCCAGAAGGGCCAAATTCCCCAGAATGGAATGTCCCTGCTTCTGCCCAAGCAGACAAACAAACTCTCCCAGCTAAGTACCTGTCTCCCACTGGTGTAGAAAGTTGAAATATATGCTTAGAACTCAGAAGCATCTCCAGCCATCCTGGAGGACACAGCTTCAGGGGGTACAGGCAGGACACTGGGACAGAGAGACCTATGACATGCAAAGCTTTTGCCTTCACTGACACAAGACTTCTGGAAAACACCCAACCAAGCAAAGACAATGGAGCTGTACTGATTTACATCAGATGAACATGGGTCTCTTGAAAATCAATTCCAGGTGAGCTGTGTGGAGCCACCTGGAAGCTGTTTGCCAGTTTCTCTCTCTCTCCCCATTCCCTGTTGCCAAAATACATTGAAGGGAAGATTCACAGGCAACACAGAATGGTTCCCTCAGGAGGAGTCATTCCACACATGCCTTCCCAATAAGCAGAGTGGCAATGTTTAGAAACCAAATTGGTCATCGCTGGCAATTGTAGAAACAGACAAAAATAGCAGAAAAAAAATTTCACAATTTCCTGCATATTTTTCCTGATTGTTCCACAAAAAATGTTGGGTTATCCAAAAGAGAAGAATGGCTTAAACAAGCAAAACATCAGTAATCACCTGCTTTGCTAAGTGTTTGTAAATAACATAAACTGTTTTTCTTAGCCAAATGTCATTCCTTTCCACAACCATCACCCCTTTCTCCCAGTTACTCACTGTGACTAATGGGAGGGGAAAGAGATTGTTGTCCTTTTTTCTCCCCAATGGATTTTAATTGAAAAACTTTCATTTTAGTTAAAACGCACTCTCCTCGCCTGCTCTTTGCCCCCTCAGGATGGGTGACACCATCCTGTCTGTGGCACGAAATCCTTTGGCTCTGTTCACTCAAACATTCAGCAGTAGAAGATAGTATCTAAGTTCCCACTGGCAAACTGGGAGTGGTGAGAGAAGACCTCTAAGTTTATAACACTTCTCCAAGATGGCCAAGGTTCTTCAGCACGTCCTTCATCAAATTCTCAGTTCTGCTAATTAAGCTATCAATTTCGTGTTGGAGGGGACAACTGTTTATGTTTTTGGGGTTTTTTTTCTGGGCTGTAGATCTTGCCAGTAGAGTCTTCAGAATAAGAAAAGAAAAACCCTCTGACTCGCTGCCCAGAAACTCAATCCCAAAAGCCTCCTCCCAACCTCTGTTTACAAAATTATAAGCTTTCTTTGTCCTAACCATTTTCCTGTTACAATAATATTCTTCATTTTCTATCTGACTTTTTTTTGGTGCATGGAAAATATGATTTCATTGTGAAAGGATTTCTTTCGAATCAATACAGCAAAGAGAACACAGAGATGTTTGCAGTAAACCACTTTCAAAGTAGAGACACATAGAAAATTATCTACAAGAAAAAGTAGATAATCCCAAGCCATTTCCAGATGGAAGGAGGTTATATTTTCCATACAATGTATCTGGGTTTTGTGTCACAAAACATGCTGGTATTTATTTAATGTATTTTTTCTTTGTACTGTGGAGTTATGATTACATGAAATGAGTTTCCAAAAATGACAAACATTGGCCTGGTTTAGGTAACAAATGGAAGAATTGAGATACTGAGTTCAAACCAGCTAAGGCTCAGCTCCTGTGGAAGTTAAGAGCCAAGTCCAGCAGCAGAAAATTTACTTCCATCCCCGGAGATTCCCTCTACTGCTGGGACAGTAATGACAAGGGGAGAGGTCCAATTTTCCAGTGCTTTGCAGTTTTTTCACCCACTTGCCTGTGGCTAGCAGGGATGATATTTGGAGGCAGGCTGGTTTCTTCCCTTCTGTGAAGTGCACTGTGTCATCACCATCTCTTTGGAGAAGGCTTGGCAGGACTGAACGCCTGGCAGTGAGGAACTCGCTGGATCGGTGACTTCTTGGAAGCACTGGACAGGGATCAGCCTGTCTGAGCCACACATCAAACTGGCTGTTTGGTACCAAGATATTCTCCTAAAGGAGAGACATCTGAGAGCCATTTAGAGAGGGAATCATTGTGGCTGAGGGAGACTGAGTCACATCCTCCCAGTGGTTCACCCATGCAGTGACCTAAGACTCAGGTAAATAAGGGAGCGACATCCCCTGAAACCTGAAAATCTGGTGAAAAGTCATGGAACCACGGTTCATCAACACTGCTGGAGTATAGCATCCTGCAAGGAAACAGAGAAACCTGTGACTGCAGTAGATACAACCCCAGACGTGCAACCAAACAGGCAGCCTATGAAGAAACAGAAGTAAAACCAGACTCCTTTAAACTGAGTCTAGCTGTGGGCAGACAGTATAGGAAAGCTCCTCTGCAGACAGTTTGGGGTAAAATGTTCTATAAAAGGGAGAGAGATGTTGAATCTTAAAAACTGGTGAGGAAGATCATTGTGGTGTTCACATAAACAAAGCAGTGTGGGTCTAGGCTGCCTAGAATCTCCATTCATGTTGGAAGGTGGCTGGGTGCTGGCCCAAGAAGCCAATTGCCCTCTTGCTGGTGTTTTCTGCCTCATTGTACTTAAATTTCTGGCTCCAACAGAGCAGTGCAGCTCTGCTGGTCATGTCTCACATGTTACTTAGATAAAGTACCAAGAAAAAGAGCTGGGGTCACATAAGCCAGCTAGACTGGAGGATGAGGAGGGTGGTATAAAAGATGGTTTCAGGGAGTAGCTGATACAGCAAAGCTCCCCTCCTTCATTATCCAGTTAATGCAACATTCACAAAAAACCTGTTGCTGGCTGTTCAGTTTTGCTGAACTGTAGAAGGACTACAAATCATACATATAGATGCTCCACAGATGGATAGAACTGAGCAAAGGAGGAGCTGGATCTTCATTAGGACTCCTGGCTGTTCCCCTGTTCAGAATTCCTAATCCTCATAGCACTGACAGGGGGTGGGACCCAGACCTGGTGGTTATAAGAGTTTCATGCTCAATGAAAGGTCCTGAGAGTGTGACCATGTCCTGAGCTCCTGCAGGTCCCTGAGCAAGGGAGGGGCTCACCCTTTTCCATGGGGTTGTGGGCAATTGTCTTTGCCTTTCCAATGGCTGGGGCTGCCTCTGAGGCTGCCATAGCTCTTTGTGACCAGCTGCCTGCGCGTTTTTCTCTTCTTCTTCTTTTTTTGCTTTCTTTTTTTTTTTGTTGGTTTTTTTTGGTTTTTTTTTTTTTTGGTTTTTTTGCCCATGGCACTCTGGCTATTCCAGCCCTCTCCTGCCCTTAAAGATCTTTTTTCCTAGTGTGTGTCAAGCACACCGATCTATAAGAGGAGCAGCACCAAGCCTGGAAAGCTGGTCCCGGGCCGGAAGAAATGCCTACAGGAGAGGAAGTGTTTGTCACATACACACTCACACACACAAAGCTCCATTAGCCAAGCTGTTTGCAGTCATCTCTGGATTGCTGCTCCCTTCTCCCGCTTCCAGCCAGCCCATCAGTGGGGACCGGCCGACCTCTAGTGGTATGAGCCCACAGTGCTGGCAAGGAGGAGCGGAGAAGGAGCCTACATTCAGAGCACAGCACCTTCTGTGTGTGTGGGTTCCGTCCCTGAATTAGAACAAGTCCCACAGAACTGGAGAAACCAAAAAGGGTGGGAGAGCATCTGGGGAGACCAGAGGAAAGCAGCCACAAAAGCTCAGATTTCCAGCATCACCGTGGGACTTGAGTAACCAAACTGTTTCAGCATCTCCACCACAGATGTTCCCCAAGGACCAGTGGCTGTGAGAGGACATTTGGTTAAAAGAAGGTTGAGAGAGAGAACAGAAATGGGACAGCAGGATGCTGACCTCGGAGGGGGCTAGTGAGACCAGTAGGATTATGTTTAAGGTCCCTGAATTCACACCCCATGCTCTGTACAGTCATTTTTCCTTCCCTCATGTAGCAGTTTCTGACTCGTCTAAAGAGAGGGTGTCTCCCTAGCTCTCAGCAGTGTGAAGAGGAGGGAAGCCAGGGATGAGCACCAGAGCTCTGAGAAACCTCACAGCCAAGCATTTTCTCCTGTCTGGAAGGTATTTAAGATCTCCCTCTGAGAGGGGCTGAGGCTGGAGCTGGGGGTCTTTGGGAATGAAGGACAGCCATTGCTTGGCCGAGGCAGAGAGCAGCCTGACAGGGCAAGGCTGAGGTTTCTCTCACGTGGAAGTGTGAGCTATAAAGACGTGTGAAACCCTATCTCCAGTGCTATCCATATCAAAGATTTCAAGGGGGCTGCTTTAAAATAGGACCTTGGCACAGGTTCCTGCTTCTCCTCACGTCTTACTGAGCGGCACTCTGCCAGAATGTCAGCTTGGCTGCTCCACATGTCCCAGACATCCCAGGCATGTCCTACAAAGCTTTCCGGTGCTCCCAGGGAGATTGCTGCCTCCACAAACAGCCTCTTCTCACAGCTGTGGAGGGTCCCAGTGGCCCCTGAGCACCATTTCCCCAGCTGAGGAGCAAGAGGAGAATCTTCCCTGAAGTGCCAGAAACAAGGGCTGGGAACATACACTAAAAGGTCTCTAAAAACACCTTTAACCAAATTGTCCACAGGGACTCGCTTTTTGCTCTCCCACCCTGAGTGAGCACAAGTGAGATGTCTCCTAGGGACCCCCCAAAGTACCACAGTAAAACCCTGGAGGGACCATAGAGACTCCCCTCATGCCCTTAGATCAATCCAATCTGTCTCAAAGGGAGAATAACCATAACGATTTTCTCCCATTCCATCCAGGCTTTCCTCCTTGTTTTTTCCCTTTTCAACCTAGTTCCCTTGCAAAATCCAAGCCCAGAGAGGGAGCCCACAAGAGCAGAAGCCTTTCAAGATTACCCTGAGGCTAGTGTGTGAATGTTTTCCCCCTGCTCTCCCAGCTGGAGGAGGAGGCAAGATTGATTCAACAAAGATACCCAGCAGCACTGGAAAAACTGAGATCTCAGCAAAGCCAAAGGCGTTTGCTGAGCATCTCCTATTAGGAGAGTGCTCTCACACAGCCGCCCCACAGACAGCCAAGACAACGAGGTGCCTCAGCAATAAACCACTCTTCTCTCCCCCTGAGCCCTCTTGAGCGAGCCCAGTGCATCCCAGCAGAGCTGCGCCATGCCAGGGCCGAGGTCGCTGCTGCGCTCTGCTTTGATTCAACACAATCTCCCCTCCCACATGCTGTTTTCATTAGAGCCTGGATCTTCTGGCAAGGGCACTATGCACAGTCATGAGAAGCTGCTCACTGGTGGCTTGTTTTATCCAGTTGTTAGAGGCTTAAAACAATGAGCTTGCAAATATTTCATTCCTCCCCGCACTCTTGCTTGCTTGCTTCTTACTTCCTCTCTTTCTTTTCCTTCTCTCTTTATTCTTTTTTTATTTTTGAGGAGAGAGAGGAGAGGTACATAGGAGATAGCACTGGATCTTGTGATCAGGAGGGATGAGGGAAAAGAGATCAGAAGGGTCTTTCTTTCCTGTTTTGAATACACTGCATGTGAGCACACTTGTGCGTGTTTCACACCTGCCCTCTCAGAGCACTCTCCCAGCTGTCCTACAGCATCACAAACTGCACACGTTTGTTGCCCTGGCACAGGCAGGAAAGCTCAGAGCAGAACCCCTTGTCACCACCACTAGAAAGATGCCCTATGCTAAAGCCACAGCTGTCACAGTGTCATCAGGACAGAGGCACATTCCTCTGTGCTTTCACTCTGGCAGGCCCAGACAGGGAGAGGAGGGAGCCTGGAATCCAAAAGGATAACCTCCATTTTGGGGCTAAACACTCTCTTCCCTGCCTTCACCTGGGAAATTCCTGCTGGGACCAGCTGTCATTAAGACATGTTGATGCCCCAAGCCCCAGGTGATGTGGTGTGTGAGGAAAGCTTGGTTTTGACTGGAGATGAACTTCATGCTTGTTTCTGCCTGAGCTCTATGTCAGGATGAGGGGTTAAAGCAATGAAACAGGGCAAATTTGGGGTGGCAGCCAAGAGGCAAGAGGGTGTAACTCACCCTGTGACCATCGAGGCATGAGGAGGCAGAGGACAGTTCCAAGAACATGTGGGTACAGCCAGCTAGAGGCCATCAGTGAAGCAGACATGAAGCAGAGCATGAGTGAGGTGATAAATGAAGAATCACTGAGCTTGTTAGAAAAAAAACCTTTCATGATTGTTTCACATTCCTTCATGACTCACATTGCTTTCTTTAGCCTGGCTATAGCTTTTTGGGGCTGCCTGGACTCTCATTTATCGCTACTTTGTGTCTGCCTAAAACTGCTGACACAAGGGGCATCCAAGGAAGGACAATGACATAAAATCATAGAACCATTGAGGCTGGATCCTAAATGACCCTAAGGCCATAAAATCTTTAGATCATTGAGCCCAGTCATTAACCCAGAACTTCCAAGTTCACCCCGTAATCGTGTCCCTAGGTGCCACATCTACGTGTCTTTTAAATATCTCACTGGATGGTGACTCAGCCACTGTCTCAGCTGCCTGTTCCAATGCCTGACCACCCTTTTGGTGAGGAAATTTTACACAATATCCAATCTAAACTTCCCCTGGGGCAACTAAAAGGTCATTTCCTCTTCTCCTATCACTTATAACTGGGGAGGAGACTGCTCCCCACCTGGCTACAGCCTCCTTTCAGGCAGCTGTAGAGAGTGATAAGGTCCTCCCTGAGCCTCCTTTTCTCCAGACTAAACAATCCCAGCTCCCTCAGCTGCTCCTCATAGGACTTGTCCTCCAGACCTTTCACCAGCTTCACTGCCCTTCTCTGGGCATGTTATTTGACATGGTGAGCATCAACTAACCAGGGAGAAGAGACCTGGCTAGTGCTACTTTGACTCCTCAGTGCTTTTGAGTTAGTCTGCCTGCCTGATTTGTTTGGGCTATGTGGTCCTATGGGAGCCAAGGCTGCACAGTACTGCAGTGGGGTGGTAAGAGTTGCTGGCACTGAAGCCCTGCACAGGGACGTCTTTGGGCTGCACTCATGCGAAAGACAAGCAGTCTCTGGCAGAGGCTGTGCAAAGCACACAAGTCTGAGACTAGCAGTGCTGGGAGTGCTCTGCAGCCAGCTCAGTGTGCCCTGACTGCACTCGCACCCTACAGCCACCAGGCTTGCTCACAGCCCTTTTATCTCAAGGATGTACAAACCCAGCTGCCTCTGAGCATCTCTCCTTATCTCACCTGTAACAAATGCAGGTGTCCATTGCAGAGCAGCAGGAACACGATTCAGAGGTGTGCTCAGGAAAGAAGCCACAGAAGAAGCTGGCTGCAGGCGAGGAGACATCACCTCCTGCCCAACCATAGCAGCTTTGGGCATGCAGCGGTCCAAAGCCTCCATCGCTTGGAGACACATCCCTGTAGATGGAGCCAGAACCTCACAAAGCAGAAGGACAGCCCAGTCCTACCCATCACCCTTCTCCAATCACTGCTCTGAAGAGAGACTAGCCCAGCCCCTCTCCTCCCTCCCTCCTTCCCTCCAACACATGCAGGGTTTTGTCTCCCCTCCCTCTCCAGATCAACCATTCCGAAATGTCACATTGTCCCTCTTTATTCCATATTTAACCCAAATTCCTTTCTGTTGTTTTTTCCTGTCCACCACAACCTTGGCGCGTGGGTAATTCCTGCACCACAGGCTGCATGTTGATGCCCTTCTCTGCGCAGTAACATCCTCCTGGGATGATGATGAAGCTCCCAGAGAAATTTATGGGCTGTCTTTTTTTACCACCTTTTCTTACAATGGAATTTGCCAGGCCCTGTTGGTTTGGATGCCAGCCCTCATCCTGGTCTGGTGCTGCTCAGCCCCAGTCCATAGGAACCCCAGACAGCTGGGCAAGGGGCTCCTTGCCTTTCCAGCAGTCAGTTTCAGTGTCCCCACAGCATGCAGTGGCTGAGTCACCCAGGGAAGCAGTAACTCAGCAGCAGCATCCTGGACACCACAGCAGGGTTTGCAGCCCACCGGGAGACATTTCTGTTCCCGTAGGCACAGCACAAGCACAGGTAACAGCAGCCCCAGGGTGGCTTTTGCCCACATCAGGTCTGCTCCACCCTTCCCACCCCGTGGAATTTGTCTGGTTCCTGGCCTTTGCCCAGACATGATGATCCTCAGGAAAAGCCATGTTGTATCATACTTGTTTCCCCTGGGGACACTTCTGAAGGGTACCCAGCACCGCTGAGAAGCCTGGGAAAAAGAAGTGAAGGGAGATGAAACTGCTCCATCCCCACCACCATGACCCTAGTTTTTCTTGAGATCTGAGGGTTGCTTATAGCTTAGTCAACCAAAACTAAGGAGGGGAGAGGGGAGCAAACCCACCATCAGTGTTTCTCTACCAAGGGTTTCCTGCCTGCCTGACAGCATACCCACCCTTTTCTCCTGAAACAGCAGGCAGAGGAGAGAGAAACTTTGTCGCCTTTCACAACCCCACAAGAAACACTCCCTGGATGGCTCTGGGTCCCCAGAGGTGGGGCTGAAATGAGAAACAAGCACTGATTTAGGAACCTGAAGGTGAGGAGTTGATGGACAAGGGGAGATGCAATGGGGGCAAGGTTTTCCAGCACAGAGCTGGTGGCACCTGCCTTTCCCAATGGTCACACCAGAACCACAAGCTTGGCTTGTGTACAGCAGCAAGCTGCAAAGAGAGAGAGACCCTGAAAAGGCTGTGCTTTCAGAGCTGGCGAGGGGAAATGGGTGGCAGATAAGAACATGCTGAGGAAAAACACAAACCAGAAGTTCCGGAGGAATTTTGGAAAGGAAATGGGGAATTAACTGCAGAAAAGGCGGGGGGGAATGAGAGGCAGTTTATGGCTTGCAACAAATAGCCTGTGTGTGCCACCTCGCCAGGCACTCGCTGCTCTCCTCCCTGCCCAGGGTTACTCAGCAGTAGCCATCTCAGCCAGGCAGGAACAGCAGGAATGGGCAAGTGGCTGGTGCTGGGTCGTGGGGAGTTGATTCCAGCAGGAATCAGGGAAGAAACAAAACTAAGAGCAGCTGACAAAAACAAATACCATCCCTGCGGTGTCAGAAAGGGCGAGGAGGCTGCAGGTCCCATCTTGCTTGCAGGTAGATGTGGGACAAGTGAGGCCAAGGCTGGCAGATGCCAGGTACCTCACAAGGTCCCATGGTGCAGCCTGGCTTGGAGGGCACTTGGTCGCTTGGGTGCCCACCCAGAGCCCCACAGCTATTTCGGGGGGAACAGGAACCATTCCATCTCCACCCCTTTCTTTTTTTACCTCTCTTGCCTTTGCCTCCCAGCACAAGCCCCACAGCACGGGGTCTCTGCGCGAGCAGTCCCCTCAATCCGCCCCTCGCCCTGCAGCTATTTTAGAGAAAGGCAGGAGGTATTTTTAGTGCTGCCGGCTCCCGGGAGAAACTCTGAGCCTCTGAGCCGCAGCAGTGCTGGCGCCAGAGAAACTGCCGCTGCTCTGGCTGATATTTATTGTATAATTAAACTCAATCCATCCCGGGGGCTGGGTCTTGGCCACCAACTCAGCAAGGAGGGGAAGGAGTGGAGCCAGAGAGCCAGGGGCTGAGTGTTCTGACAGATGCTGGGAATTGCTCCGCAAATGCTGGGAAAGCCTGGCCTGAGAGTTTGGGGGAAGTTTTGCCAGGCACAGGGGGGCAGGATGGCTCTGAAAGGCACAGGGAGTGGGATTTAACAGGAACAGAGCCCAAATCACCACCTCAGCAAAGGCAAAGACCCCCTACCAGCATCATCCTATCCCATTCCCCTGTCGGAGATGGACTCCAAAGGGATGCTTAAAACTGGACAGACAGCAGCAACCTGGGAAAAAGTAACAGGACCTGAAGAGCAGCCTGTGGCTGCAGGGCAAGCCGGAGAGATCCCTGCTGGTAAATGAAAGCCCATGGAGCCATGTCGGAAGTTTGGGGGCTGTCTGGTTAGCCAGCATCTGGTGAACACAAGCTGCGGCTGGAGGCTGACAAGCAGCAGCGCAACCCCTCCTTCTTCCCACACCCACCGCCCGGCATCCGTCCGGGGGCCCCAGTCTGCCATCGAGGAATGGGGGAACGACAGCCTGGAGAAAACACAGCACCCACCAGCTTTTCATTTGGGTTTGGGTTTTGGTTGTTTTTTTTTTTTTTTCCCCTGGGCAAAAAAAACCAGAGCATTTCTGCCTGTGCTCCCTTAAATTTCAAGATAAATTTCCAGCAATCCAAACACAAAGCTGGCATTCCAAGCAACAGTATATTTTATATAACTGGTTCTTTTTTTGTTGTTTTTACCACTTTATAAAGCCATACAATGAACTGCAAAGAATCCAACATCTGTACAATGGGAAGACAACAGCGGAGTGACATTCACACACGGACATGGTGCGACCGAAGTCATCCTTACACGCACGACAACATTATGGGCATAAAGATACAAAATATAATGTATTTTTTTTCCATCTATATAAATACACAGAAATGGGCGAGTCTAAAAGTTTGAAACAGTTTGTTAACACTGATTAGCAAATAAATCTGTAACATTCCCAAAGTAACAAAGACAACAACAACAACAAAAAAAAAACCCCACGCATAACACTGCGGCACAGGATCCGCCAACAGAAACGTCATATGGCTTCCTTTTCTCTTTCTTTTTTTTTTTTTTTTCCTTTTTAAGGAAAAGAAAAAAAAAAAATTAGTAACCCCAAACCAACCTCGCAATTTGCAAAACAAACGAACGAAATGAAACAAGCCCCTGCGGGCTCCTTTGCTGTCTGATCATCCTGCCTGCTCCAACGGGAAGGGTTGCCTTTTGTTGATACTGTTGTCTGGGGTTTTTGGGGCAACTGGTTTCTTTACCTGCCCGACCTGCTGGGTGGGGATTTACTTTGCACTTTGGTTCAGGCGGTTGAATTCACTGAAAAAATCAATGCCCAGAGGCTGGGTTGGGTTTTCTCTCCCTGCCTGGTTTGTTTTCAATGTGTAATTTGACCAGGAGGCAGCCAGCAAATGTTGCATTCAGAGCAACCCCAAACTCTGCTCAAAACCGTGAGCCCTGCTGTCTCCACCAGCGATGAGGGGCTGGTGAAGACCATTCAATGGTACATCACATCAGCAGCTGATGACATGGATCATCTCCCAAAATAGCTCCCAGGGGCAGAGCCAGAGGCAGCCCCATTGAATGGGAACCCCACATTTTGTGCATTGCAGGTGCCACTGAGCGGGATGGACAGCAAATTACCTCCCCAGGGAGCATTTCCCAATAGACAGCAATATCGACAGCAAAGGCAGGACGGGCTTCTCCAAAGAACAAACTGACACAAAAAGGGCACGTACAATAAATTTACACGCACACACAAAAAAATAATATATATCTATCTATATATGTGGGGGAAAGTGCGTTTTTAAGGATATCTTTGGCAAGAATATATGCAGTTCTTTGTGCAGGAAGGAGGGATGTGTTTGTGTGTGTGTGTGTGTGAGCGAGAGAGAGATACCATCCGGCTGCTGACAACGGCAGTGTGATTACAACGAAACATATGCTGGGCTTAACTCATGCAAGCTCGAATCTCAAATAGCATGACTGCACTTAAAAAAAAAAAAAAAAAAAAAAAAAAAAAAAAAAAGAAAGAAAAAAAACCCCAAAGAGTATTTTCTGTCCCTTTCATAAGGAAAAAATATCAACAGTAGGTCCCCACCAGCCCCAGGACCTGGGCAATCCTCAAATCCTCTGCCGGTCTCTCCCGGGGACAGAAAGGGTTGTTATACCTTAAAACCTTATTTTAAAAAGGAGCTAAAGGGGGAAAAAAAGTGCCTTTAAAGGGAGCTGATAAACACCTGGCTGCATCATTGGAAGGTGATTAGCTGTGTGTTAAAAAAATAATACAATCATCAGATGATTTTGTTAGTGTTTGAGATTTGGATATGGTCTAAATTTTCAGCTAGTGGGTTAGTGGGGAAGCCGTGAGAGGCTCGGAGCCCGAAGCAGGCGTGATGCTACTGGCAGGTATCTGCTGGGGTCAGCTTCTACGCAACATCTCCGGGGTGCTTAGATCTGCTTTGTTTGTATGGGGAGAAAAAGAGGATTGGGAGTTCCAAGCACCAGTTTCCAAGGCAGCAGATTAAAATAAAATTACATTATTATCATCTCTTTTCTTAGCAGTGAGAAAACCAAGTCTGAAAAATAGAGGCTTTCAAAAATATATCTTTATATATCTATAAACACAGTGTTTTTCTCTGATGGGTGAATGGAAGGGTGAGGAGATTACGGGTGAGATCGTCTCTTGTCTCGCTTGAATTTCGCAGAAGGAGGGAATCACTTTTTGGAAATACCAAAAATTAAAAGGTCTCTGCATCTGTGCGGCCAGGGAGCCAGGGAGGGGGAAAGCCTCCCCCACCTAGAACCTCCTGTCCCACCACCATCTCACGACCAATTCCTCGCTACCCATCCTCTCACACTTCGGTCCATCCGTACAGCCTGTGGCCTGGCAGCCCTGTCCGGCCGCCCACGCCGTTCGCTCCCCCTCACACACGCACGCACGCACTCCGCACACACGCACCGCTCACACGCAGCCACCCCGACACAGGGGCCCCCGCCTCTTCCCCCATCTGTATTTTGCCTTGCTCTGGATTTTCTTTTAACATGCAGGTGTTTCCCCAGGGCAGGGGAAAGGGGGGGGGGGATATAGTGGGGGAGATATGATGCGCAGAAAGCAATATGGCGAAAAATAAATATTTTCGGAGTGTAAATTTAACCTTTTTTTTTCCTCCTTAAAATTTCATTAGCTTACAGTATTTTGTCAGTATAGCTTGTATATATATTATAGCTATCAAGGCAAGGGTGGTCCACGGGAGACAAGCTCTCCAAGGGACTGCAGTGCTATGTTTCTAATTTTTGTCCCCAAAAGACTATCCGGGCCACTTTGCACTGAAAACTTCGCCCAAAAAAGCTCTCGGGAGGAATATTTGCAGCAGAGGGCTCAGCAACGACCCAACAGCTCCAACGGGACCATTCCCCCTGCCCTAAACCTGCACATGTGACTGAAGCATCCTCTGCCCCCCTCCCCAGCACCATAGGGCTGGGACCTCCACCTGCTGCACCCCCACCACGATCTCTCCCCCTGCACTGGCACAGGGGCCTTCTGCCCCTCTCTCCACTCAGCTTGCCCTCCTCACCTACCAAAGCTAAGGGAAAAGCTGACAGCACTGAAATCACTGCAAAACTATGGTGCATTTGAGGGGCACGAGCCTCCAGCCAGATGGTTTTGGGGGTACACATGTGTCAACCAGGGTGGCTCTCAGAGGACCTGTTACCTCCCCACTGAGCCAAAGCTGCCCAGCCACTGCAGGTCCCTTCCTTTTTCTTTTTTTTTTTTTTTTTAATTTTCTTCCTTCTTTTTCTATATTTTTTTTACGTGGCCTCCAAAACAAAAGGAGAAAAAAGCGCCTGAGTTACTTGTAGTCATTCGCCTTTCGTGCAACTTGAATGTCCATGCAATTTAAAAACCGCTTGTGTGTCTCCGAAGAGCTAGACAGGGGTAGCCACGGGTCTGCTGCTTTGCACAGGGAACTCACCTGTGCCAGCATCCGCTATTATTATAATCATTATTATTATTACAATTATTCCTTTCCTTTCTGTTTTGGTTTTTTTTTGTGTTAAGAGAATGTGACAGGCCACAGGAGAAAACTGCCCAAGAGGACTAGTGACGGGAGGGAAAAGAGGAAGATGGGAGAGGAGGCGACTTTCTGCATCCTCAGGGTTCCTGGGGAGTATCCACCTTCCCCAGGCACAGGGGAGCAGGCACCCCCACACCTCCTCACAGGCTGGGAGGCACGAGAACCCCTGGGGAAGTGGAGAAACAGCACGACCACCCTCTCTGGGTGGACTCACAGCGTCTCACCTGTGACTGGTGCTGGGCTCTGGGTCGGCCAAGGTCAGCCCATGGCCAAGCTCCCCAGGGATGGGAAGGTTCAGGACCAATCCCCCCATGCCCCCAGCAAGTTGCCAGGTCGCGAGCAGGTTTTGGGGGAAGCGCAGGGACCAGTGAGGACCCTCCTCTGCAGCTGGACAAGGGAAGGTTTCTGAGAGCATCTCCTCTGGTGTCCCATAGACACAGGCCACGTCATTTATCTCCTACAGGTCAGTTCAAACACACAGCAGATGGAGCTGCTGGGATGAAGCTTCTTCCATGGGTTTTGCCAGTTGCCTCTTTTTTTCCAGATGGAAAACACCAGTCATGGTCCCGCATTTAGTCCCAAATGGATGTCACCACTTGAGGCCGTGATGCTGAAAGCTAGGAACACACCTCTCACTGCCGCCTTTGCTTTGGTCACCTTCCCTGCGATGGGACATGCATCCTGTCTGGCGTGACTTTGTGGCTCTCTTTTGTGGGTGCGTGGTTTTGGTTCCTCTACGTGTGTGTTTGGCTTGTGTTGAGTTTTTAGGGGTTTTGTTGGGGTTTTTTTGTTGTTTGCCGTTTTCCTCCAAAATTCCAACCCTTTTCCCCCCCGATTCACTTCCCTCTCCCACAATGCACTTCCTCACACTCCTTCTCGGATCAGCTCCAAGTCCTTCTCCAAAATTCAAGAACCACCCGCAAGTGCCAGCTCATCTCTTCTGGCCGGAGCCAAGCATGACCCTGGAGACAAAGTTGACGATGGCTGCAGCTGGCTGGTCTGGGTCCAGCTCAGCAAAGAGGTGGCAGATGTTGTCTGTGGTGCTCCCTTGCTTCCTGGCCACAAAGCCGAAGAGCCTGTGTGGGGAGAAGGCAAGAGCCTCAACAAGGTTTGTCAATATTGCTCCCACAAGGCTTACCATCACCTTCTCCCAACATGGTCTTGTCCCTCTTCCCCTCTTTCACATCCACCTCTCACAGCACAGCACCTCTGACAGAGGGACGCATCCCAAACCAGCCTGCACGAAGGCCCAGCTCCTCTTCCCTTTGCTGCCGTTTCTTTGAAGGCCAGGTTTCAATCATTTCTTGACCAAACCACCCTTGCTCTGAACACCTTTGCCACCCTTCCCAGGTTTGTCCCCAAGAAGGGGCTTTCCAGATGATCACAACATTGCCTTGGTTTGGCCTCTTGAAGCCAGAGGTGTGATGGGCTGGCCATTGGAGTAGACCCTCTAGGAAATGAAGGCCATGCAAGGACACAGGAAGCTGAGTGAGACCATCTGGTTATTTCTGTCTGTCTCTCCCCTGATGAATAAAATGTCCCTTATTTTTTTTTAATTAGAATGTGCAAACTCAAGTTATAAATACAGGGGGAACAGAATGTGAGACAGGCCCAGGCTACGGCATTTCTAATTGGGGAGGGGAAATATCCCAGCAGCTGGACATCCTAATAAAAACCCCTTCGCTAACACAATGGCTAAAATTAGTGGGAGCTGGCCCCTGGAAATGGGCTCAGCCACCAGCTCTGTGCTCCCATGGGTCAGGACAGGAAGGACAGGAAGAAAGGGAAGAGATGAGCAGTAGCTCACATGCCATCGGCATAACCCCAGCTCTGCTCCATAAGCTGGTTCCCAATGACTCTGTCGACAGAGTTTCCAGTTTGGTCAGTTCAGTAAGAGCCATGCCTGCTCTGACCAGGAATTTGGGGCTTAAAAATGCATCCAGAGTCCCCAAGAGCAGGCCTTCATGCTTGGGTGGAATACTCCAGGCAATGAGGAGCTGAGCCCATCTCACACACAGCCAGGATACCCTGCACAGGGCATCTCCCAGCCAATGCCCAAACACAGGCAGAAGTCACCAAGACAGCAGCTGGGAGGAATCTGCTGGGAAGCACAGAAAGTACTTACTTGGCTGGGCCACTGCCATCAGTTTTAGTCCACCTGCAAGGAAAAGAGAAGGTGTGAGGGATGGTCCCTCCTGCAGAGAGACAGGGCCATGATGAGGGCCACCTCACCAATGCTGGAAGGCCAGCCTGGCTTTGCACAGGCTTGGCTTTATGGAAAAATGATGCACCTCTCCCTCAGCAGGAAGGTGCTTGGAGACACCAAAAAGTCACCAGAAAAAGCTGACATTGCCCCACAGTATCCAAGGGGACCTTGAATTCCTGCTCTCCGCAAGAGCAGGGGAGAGAGCAAGCAAAGACCCTGCTCCAAGCATGCCAGGAGGCCAGAGGAGTGAAAGGGGCAGGGGTCACGTGCTCCCCCCAGGTCAGGGCACTCACTTCCGTTCCTGGGGGTCCAAGTCACAGAAGGTGACGGTATTGAGGGGGTAGTGTCTTCGGAAGAACAATCTGGAACACAAAGCAGGGAATGTCAGGGCCAGGGAGGCTCCACCATTGTCCCACCACAACCCAGCTCCACCAGCCCAGGGGACACTATCTCCCATAGGATGTTCCAAGAGTCACAGACAAATCCCAGCCATGTCCATGACCAGGCTGATGCTATCCCCAGGGACGTCCTTCACCAACACATTTCCTGAATCACAGCTCTGTTGGCTCTGGGAACAAGCCAACACTGGCTTTTGGCCAGAGATGTGGCCATGGAGGTTCTTACTTCCTCTGGTTGTCCGTTAAGGTGATGCCTTGTGCGGAGACTTTGAAGTGAACAATGGTAGCTGTGGGCGTGGGGTCAGCCACCAGCGTCTCAGCAACAGCCTTCGAGATGGCCTGGGGGCCTGTCAGAGACTCCATCTCCACTGAATTGATGAAGAGGACGTTGCAGGCTAGAAAGGGAGACAGCAGGCATGGGATCAGCCACTACTCCAAGCCACGTTCACCCCGCGACTGCTCCTCTCAACTCACCTGCACCCTGTTTGAGGAGGTCCGTGGCTGAGTTGGTGGCTGACGCAGAGTCTTTCTTTTCCTCCATGGGATCTAGAAGACACGGGATGGTTACTGGTGCTCCGTGCTTGGAAACCTACCCCCTCCCCACAGGTTGTGGGGATAGATGCAATGCCTTCTGCTCCTGGCTCTTACCTCGGTCAGGAATGACCAGCTTGCAGGGCAGGGCCAAGGGCGTGATGGAGTGCTGGTAGACCAGCGCCGAGAGACAGCCTGGGGAGAGAGGGAAGGTGGTCAGCACAGGGCCAGTGTTGCCAGATGAAGAATTGTTTGCACCTGCTGGGTTAGTACAATGATCCTTTCACAAAATCATTAGGCTGTGGAAGTGCACAATCCAAAGTATGATAACCATTAACCAAGGAAAGGAATAAGGAACTCCAGCTTTCCCTGATTAAGTCATCATTGCTCTGGGTGGATGGAAACAGGCTTTCAGGTGGGTTTCTTCACTAATGGTCCTAATGCCACAGAGGTAATTCCTCTCACTGAAACCACCATGTAGCCCTCCACAGAGGGCTCAGGGAGGGGACAGAGATGCCAGGGCCTCTTTAGGAACAACAAAAGGGACAAAGGCCTTCGTTCAGCTCTTCAGATAACATTAGCCATGGGATAAATGGAACAAGGGGAGCCCCTGACCTCCACCCTGCCCAGCAGCATCATTTGTCCTGCATGCCTGTGTAGACAGGTATGTACCTATGCAAACAGGCACATTTATGTGCTCTTGTGAGTGTGCATGAACTTAGAGGCTCCAAATGCCCACAGGATTCAGTTACACAGGAACAAGAGGCAGTAACAGGCTCTCCTAGACACCTGACAGTTCTGCTTTGACAGCCTGGCAAAGGCAAGGCTCCCGCAGCCCAACCCAACCCTGCACACTGGGGGCACTTACCAAAATTAGGCTCGTTGGGACATCCTTTTAGTTTCACACCTCGTGAGCTAGTCTCGATGAGGAAGTGCCTCACCAGCTCATTGGTCAAGTCTCCTGGGAAGAGATGAAATGTTCTCACACCAGAGCCACCCTCCTCCTATTACTGTGCAGTCCCATTAGGAAACCAGTGCTCCAGCTCAAGGGAGGGTTCCCTAACACTACACACACGCTCCTCAAACCCATCCCTTTGCACAGGTTCAACCCCAAGCCAAGCTCCCGCACAGTGTTGGTGAGCTGGAGAGGCTGTGCCCATTTCATCATACCAAAGCCCAAGACGTAGGTGCTCCTGAGCCCTCCACAGCTCGGGGCAGAGGGTGTCTGGTGCTTCCCTGTGCCCTGGGAGGCAGGGATCCTGCCACATCAGCACATACCCAAGGGCATGACTGCCTCAGCAGCCCCAGCTGCCCGCTCGCCCCAGCTGAACGATGGAAAGCATCTCGGCGTGGGAAGGAGAAGGGCACACAATACCTTTCTTGTTCTGCTGCATGACCGTGGGAGGCGGAGAAGCGACTTTCATGGCGAGGCCGTAGGCTCCCCGGAAGGAGTGGCTGTCTCGGATGATGAAAGCCCCCGGCTCCCTGTCCTTCAGCAGAGCAATGGCTGCAGGAGAGAATGGCAGAGCTCAGAGATGGCATGGTGAGAACCAACACACCCTCAAGACACCAGCAGGTGTGCGTTGGGATGGTGTCCCCCAGCTCCACACCTCATAGCCAGGCACGACAATGTTACCACATCTCCTGCACCTCTGAGTGGGTTGCCAGGCACAGGCTCACCTCCTCCCACCTCCACCACCCATCTCCAATTCCAAACCTTGCCTACCTCTGAGCAACCAAGTACTGGAGAGCAAGCAGGAACCAAGGGCCAAATGCTGGGACCATGCCCCTGAAAGCATCCTGCCGCCTCCTTGTTCTTCATGCTTATTTTAGCCATGTTTGCAAGACACCTCTGAGCATTATCAACTCAAGATCTGGCTGTTTTGCACCCCAAACTGCAAACATAGATTCACTGCATACTGCAGGGACTGGAGCTCCTCTCCAAGAGGAAGGTTTGAGGAGCTCACATCACACAAACTTGCGGCTGAATGGGACTTCAGCCCCCATCTGCAATGGCCTGAGCAGCCATTATTCACCTTCACTCTCAACCCAGTCCATAAGGGAAATCCTTGCTAATCCCCGTGATCCCAGACACACCCCAACTCCCAACCCTGTGTCATGTACCTACCCTGCTCCCTGGAGATGTCTGGTTTGTACCAGTACTTGGAAGTATCCTGCACAAACTTGACATTTGCACGAGTCTCAGGACTGATATCTGCAGGAAAGGGAAGAAAAGACAAAAAACAAGTTCCAAGATGCTGTACTTGAAACTCTACATCCAGCCAAAGCATTAACACATCCATCTCCTTTCAGATCCAGCACATTGCACTAACCTCAACCCAGTTCCCCACACCCAGACAGGCTGATCACCACCTGGAGCTTAGGGGCTGCAGGGCACCTGAAGTTAAATACAAGCTGAAGGGCCCTCGAAGGGCTGTGCATCAGATGAGCCTCTTTGGCATACAGCCAGAGACAAAATGGGAATTCTTCATTTAAAAGGAAGCTGGCCAGGTGAAATAAAAACTGTTGGAGGAAAGAGGTATGTCTAGAGGTGCTAGGGAGATCCTCTGACTTCAGAGGACCTTCGCTGCTCTCTAATGTTCAAGATGCGGTTCACATTTCATAAAAATAAATTTCTTCCCTCATCTTTGCTCTGTGCAGAGGAATTGGACAGGTCAATCTACCCTGGGCAAAGCAGCCCCAGCCCCAGCCTGACTGTGCCTTGTTCAGTGCCCACCAGTGGCACAGCCCCAACGGGAGCTGGTCCTCTGGCCATGAAGCTGTCATCTACTCAGGCAACATTTACAACCACCTGCTTCCCAAAAACAACCAGGCAAACAACTGAGAGGATTGGATGGCATCTCGCTGGAGACATGTTATCAGCCCTCTGCAGTCTGGTCACCTTTGGAGAGGCAGGGGGCTCACTCCTCTCTCCAAGCTGCTTGCTAATTGTTACGGGTTTTAATTGCTCATGCTTCCCCGCTGGGAAAGGTCCCTGGCCACAGGAGTCACGGGGCCAGGACGAGTGCCAGCATCCCCACAAAGGGCTGCCTGCTCGGCAGAGAAACTGGCCCAGCAGCCGGAGCCACTGCTGCCCCACAGCTTTATTCCCCTGGTTCTATCAGCCCAATCTTGGCGTCACCAAGGTGTCTGTAACAGGAGCTGGCAAAAGCGTTCCAGGCAGGACGGCACCCAGGGCACGGCACCATTTGAAAGGAGAAGGCAGCGCCACAGCGGGGTCTCGGCGGGGTAAAGCCCCGTGGGAATGCGGCCAATAGGTCAGTGCATCCCCACGGCAGAGAAAAGTCGCCTCCAGGAGCTTTGATCTCCCCATACGTATCTCTGGGCGCTGTTTATGCCAGAGACGCTGGTCGGTGTTTTTCCTGTTTGGATTTGTCAGAAAGCGCAGGAAATGGCCCAAGCCCCAGCGGTGCCTTTGGTTTGCGGATGGATGGGAGGGGTAAATCAGGACATGGCTGCAATCCCTTTCCTGACAGCCAGCAAGGAGGAGGAGGGGAGAGCCTCGAGCAGGGCAGGGGGACACGGGGACCTCCAAGAGCATCCCTTACCTGGCATGGAGAACTTGGAGAAGTCTGGCAGAGTGTGGGAGAAGGCGACGGCGCTCCCACCGCTGGGGCTGGACATGCCGCTGGAGAGGGGCGAGGACACCTTGCCATTGACAGTGGCGTAGTTGGGGAGGCTGTTGGAGCGGTCCCCAGCTGACATCCGCCGCTTCTCTGGAAGCGCAGGCTGCGACGTGGGGCTGCCCTGGCGGTAGGCAGCCGAGTCCGGGGAGGAGGAGTGCGGCGTGCTCGTGCCAGGGTAGTACGCTGGGGAGACAGGGAAGGACGGCGTGGAGGGAGGCTGGTAGCCAGAGGAGCTGCTCTGCCGAGACAGTGTCAGGTGCCTTTCCTCCGGGCTGGAGTAGCCATACAGGGGGCTGCCAGGGGATGTGGCTGCCGCTGCTTGGTGCCTGGACAGGCTGGGGCTCCCTGGTGGGGCCACCAGGTTGCCATGGGCCACCACAGCATGCCTGCCCAGCCCGGGGCTGCCGGGAGCACCAGTCATGCTGGGGTTGATGGCTCTTCGCCCGAAGCCGGGACTGGGCGGTGTATTCGTAGCCACTGTCCGGTGCAGGCTGCGGGGGCTCCCAGGCAGAGTGTGGACCCCCACCACATTGACCTGTGGCTGTGGCCGAGCTTGGGGTTCTGGCTGGAGGCCAGCTCGGCCATCAGGGTAGTCGGGGCTGCTGTATGCTGAGCCCGGGACCCCTCCTTGGACCATTGCAAAGGAAGATGGAGACGAGTTTTGGTAGCTGCTGAGAGCAGAGGGCATCTGCGAGCCAACAGGCGACCGGTACACAGGCTCAGCCGAGGCATGGGGAGGTGTAACCGTGCCATGGGGGCTGCCTTCTGACGGGTAGCTGCGGAGGGAGGCCCTGAGGAGAGACAAAGAAAAGTAGAATTCAGCTCCACCGGTCATTCCTGCTGCTGACTGGTACTGGCACCCTCCTGCACATGGCGCACAAGGAAACTGAGGCACAGAGCCAGTCAGCTACTTGGTTGTCCAGAGGGAACCACGGGATGGGTCCTGCCAGCTGCATAAAGGCAACTAGAGGCAGCTTTAGTTCCACCATGAATCCCAGTTCCATCTCAAAATATGACTTTCTGTCGGACAGAGCCTTTTTCCAGCTCTGCTCCCAGCAAACACCTGATTTATTCTGCCCTCCCAGCCTGTGTGGGTGCAGAACACCTCGTGGGCAGGGTGGAGAGAGGACAGGGACAATGGCTCCATCTCACCCCAGAGGATTAATGTTCAGCCTAACCCAGGGCTAGGGGTTAGCACAACCCATCCCTCCTCCCACTCCAGGGGCCAGGTTCCCAGTGAGAGGTTTCTGAGGTCCAGTAACCACCAAGTGACCAGCAGTGACTCAGGTTTGTGTTCTCAGGGCACGGAGGTGCATAGCTGGCTGGGATACCCAAACCCTGCACGGAGAGATGTGGGTCTTTGCAAAGGCAGTTTCAATGTCGGAGCAAGTGCCATCCCTGGAGATGCTCAAGAAACAACTGGACATGGCACTCAGTGCTCTGGTGTAACTGGCTTGGTGGTGTTCATGCAAAGGCTGGGCTCGATGATCTTAGATATCTTTTCCAGCCTTAACAATTTTGTGATTCTAAACCTGTGCACCAGACAGAGTTCCAGCCCCACCAGTCCCTGGGGCCCACACCCACTGCCTTACCCATCCATGCTGTGAATAGGGCTGCTGGTGGAGACAGGGCTGGGGGCGATGAAGGAGTTGGAGAAAGTGCCATTCCTGGTGGGCACCTCTGGGCCTCCGGGCTGGGCAGCGGGCTGGGCAGCAGGCTGGGCAGCGGGCAGTGTCCCTCCCCTGCCCGTTGTGGCCGTGCGGGCCACAGACTCAACATAGCTTCTGGGCTCTGTGGCAAAAGAGAAGCAGAAACAGATGAGCCTCGAGCTTGCATGGGAAGGGCCCACACCCTTCCCCAGATCCACTTTTCACACCAGTGAAGGTGCTTGAGTCAACCTCCTCCAGCTGAACATTTTCCCCTACCTCTTCCAGGAGGGGTTGTGCAAAAACACATCTGGCTCATTCAGGACCTTTAAGTCACTTCAAGAATGCAGAAGACCCCAGCCAGGGCACAGGGTTCCCTTTCCCTGAGGGGACTGGAACATGGGACCACAATCCCTTTGCATGCCCCAGCCCCTTCACCCTGCTCTGAGTCAACGTCCCTCCCGCCCAGGATGCCAAAGAGAACACGTCCTGCTCCCTGCTCATCCACAGCCCCTAAAAATAGAGCAGTGACACTGCCCAGCCTGCGCTGACTCACACGGGACTGATGATGATGCCCCATGGTCCCTGCCCTCTGCAGCCCACCTCCTCCAGCCATCTCCAGCAGCAGACCAGAGGGCAACTCCAGCTATTTCCACTGCAGCATCCAACACTTTCACTCCCAGCCCAGCTTGAAACCGGAGCCCATGAGCACGACCAAGAAAAGCAATTTTCCTTTAGAGCCGCCAAGCTGTCCCGTGCCAGGAGCAGTGGGCTGGGCTGGCCATTACCAGCCATGGCAGACACCAGACCCAGTCCTCTCTCATACCTTTCCCCTTACCTTCTATTCTACCCAAGCTGGTCCCCATCCCTATGACAGCCCCCCTAGCCCCCACCAAAAGCTGCACCAGAGGAACAGGCTGCAGCTTCAGTCCCACTCCCCCAAGCCCTGCAGCCGTGTCACACCTCAGCTTGCCCTGTGCAAGACCCACTGGCATCAAATGCTACAGGCCAGGCAGCCTTGCAGGTCTCTGGCTCCAGGCTGGCCATGCCCAAAGCAGCTCTGCAGTAGTAATTAGCATGACAAACATTATTATTGTTATTATTAGTCATAAGAGCTGGGCTCTGGCTCAGCCTGCTGGCAAGCTGGCCTGCTCACACTCAGCAAACGCCAATGCACAGCTCCACGTTCAGAGCTGGAGAAGAGACATGCAAGGAAAAAGACTGTCATAGGTCCCACTCCTTCCTCCGCAGCATCTCTGAGCCTCCTCTGCCTGTGAAGAGGGGAGGAGGAGTCCCTCCCTTAGGCTGAAGTCCCTGCCCAACCACCTCAGGAAAGATCTGAACCAAAACCAGAGGATGGACCTCTACACAGACTGGGTACCAGCATCTAAGGCAGGACATCCTGAGTGACAGGGATGAGGCACTGCCCAGGGCAGCTGCAAGAAATTCATTGCAGCTTAGGTAATTAAATTAATTTCACAGCTACTCACTTTTCCCCTTCCCGGCTCCCCAGCCCAGACTAAAATTAGCCAGACAGTACATATGAGTCAGCCTGCAAGAGGTTAAGCACATAGGGCTGTGAAAATGCCAGCCCCTCCTGAAAAGGCACGAGCAGGGGGCTTGGGGGCTGTGCCAGTGAGGTGTGTGGCCATGGGCACAGGTACCAGTAGTTTGACTCAATACAGGACAAGAGAAAAGAAATGAAAAGTTGGGAAGTTTCAGGCAGGATTTTTAAGGTTGAAAAATCTGACCTTGCCTCCTTGTGTTTTCTTGGAAAGGACTCTGGAGATGGGAAAATGGGTGGGAGAATAGAGAAGCTCTGAGTCACCGAGGAGATGGGCATTTATTTGGGAATCCCAAATCCGAGCAGGGCTGCGCTGTGGCCAGAAATCCCCAGCGTGGAGTCTGTGTCAGGCTGTTTTAAAGCCTCCTCAGAGCTGTTTTAAAGCCTCCTCAGAGCTGACATCCACATCCTGAGCTTCCACATGGCCAAAGCATCTTCCAGCCCCCATACACCGGCCAGCCATTCCGGGTGGGATCTGCTAGGCAGAGCATGGAGGGGCAGGGACCCTCCTGGAGTGTGTGGCTGAGTGCAGAGGGTACTAAGCCAGTGGTGTTAAGCCAAAACACTAGTCCCTTCTCAGTAGATTCAATCCCCAAAAATATCATTTTATCAGAGAGGGTGAAGCAGGGCAAGAGGCCCATGGCAGCCACTCAGCCTGGGCAGTGCAGGGTCACTGGACGTCCTTGCTTGGGGGTCAACCATCATGCAAGGGGACAGAGAAGCAGGATAGCTTGAGCTCCTGAGGGTTTAATGGAAAGGAGAGGAGAGGCAATGTTTGAGTCTTTGGAGGCTTAAAGCTGCACGGAAATGGTGAAGCTGGAGGGAACTTATGAGGGAAAAGCCTGGTTTTGTCCCAGCTTTGCTTCCTTTAATGCATCCAAAAAGTCATCATTGAAAAACTAGTTCTGAAAGTAGAATGTTTCTTTTCAAGCAAACACTTTCTCCAGTACTACACAATGTTCAGATTTGGGTTATGTGCATTTTGAGAAACATCCAAGGAGAAATGCTGACGGCTGCTAGGGCTGGAGGAAGCACCGCACCCACCAAGAAGAGACACCCTTTCCCCAAAACCCATCCTGAACATACAGTTCCTCATCCTAGCTCTGAGGGCCCAGAAACTCATTAAAGGAGGAAGCAAAACCACCCAACAACCGTTACATAGCAGGCAGCACTCCAAGGAGTCACAGCCACTCCCAAAGCCTCTGTCCCCACACAAAATGTGCCATCCCAGAGCCCGCAGTGCCTGCACCGTCAGCACAGCCACTCTTGAACTGACATCCCAGCTCAGCCCCCTCCTTGGCATCCCCAAAGTGGCACAACCCAGAGCCAGGAGAGGTGGGGGGAATTTGGGCAGCTGCCTGGCTGGCGGAAGATGTGCACCAGCTGCCAGTGCTGCACCACTGCCCAGCCGGCTGGGCCGGCAGCACACTGGTGGCCTCTGCACCCGCTGACCTTTTGTGCTGCACTTTGGTTTATTTTCATTCTGAATGGCGACAGAAAAGCCAAAAGAGGAGGGCAGGAGACTAAAACTGGGGCTCTTGCTCCCAGATTCCCGCCAGGCTCATCCAAAGCTGGCTGTAGCGTGCCAGCGTCCCCAGTGTGCCACCAGTAAGGATGCCACTCACTGACAAAGAGCTCTCAGTCCCCACAGATGACTGCCACACGTGACAGACCAACTTGGACACTGAAATAGGAGAAATCCTATCACGACACAAGGCATGATGTGCCCCTCCTCTAAAGGGAGCAGGACTCTCTTTAGACTCAGGCAAGGCTTGGGCTCCTACATCCCTGAGGGACAGTGCAAGGGAAGGCTGCTGGAACAGACACCAGGGCTTGCTCTGAGTCACAGTCCCAACAGTGAGGTTGCACGAGGAAGAGAGAGAAAGAGAAAGAAAAGCCTTTCTTACCTTCTTCAGAGTCACCACCCGCTTCCCCTTCTAGCTCTGAGGGATGGAGGGACAGGGGAGTGAGGGGAGTGGGAAGAAGAGGAAGGGAGGTGCGAGACAGAAAGAGAAATCAGAGTTAAGCAGCTCTGCCTTGCTCAGACAGAGGCACACAGAGCACAAGGGAGCATCCCACACCTCCCAACACTGTGCTCCAAACTGAAACCCAGCCTCAGACACTCCCCCAGTTCACATCAACATCCCAGAAATGATGTCCAAAACCCAGGAGGCTGGCTTCAGATGGGAAAGAGGGAACAGTGCAGCAGAGAGTGACCAAAGGGCTACTCCAAGAAGCCCAGCAAGCACCAAATAAGCATCAGCTTGCCCTTGAGGGCAGTAGGAGAAGGGTCTTGCAGTGTGAGCTCAATCAGCCTTTTGCCCCCAGGCTCAGATGGGTTTGGGGAGGTTACACTCAGCCCTGAGCTGGCTCAGAAAGGGGCCCTGGGTGCTGGGGAGTAGCAAGGTCTGGCTTGGCAGGCTACTCCAGGACACGTCCCCAGGACAGCAGGGCCTTTGCACTCAGGGACTGCTGTCCAGGATGGAAAGAGCTCTGGATATTGTTCTCGCTGACAGGCTCAGCTCCCAGAGAGCAAACTGTCTCCAGCTGTCCTAGGGAGGAGAAGGAATGCAGGGGGTGGGAGAGGGAAGAATATGGGGCTGGGAAGGAAACAGGGCCACAGGGTTATCTAGCCTTCACCGCAGAAGGCCTTACTGTGCAGAGCCCCCCAGGGCAGCACCAACATCCCCCACACTTACACAGTCCCAGAGTCCCCACAAGAGGCGACGAGGACCCCCATGGCCACCTGGTCCCCAAAGGGAGGTGGAAGTGCCTTTTCCACACTAGGGACCCTTCCAGGGTATCCTCACAGACGCTCCCACAAAAAACTCTGCGTGCAGTCCCCGTGGCCATACTCACCTCCCACCGGATGCAGCAGGATCTCAGCCGGGTTGTGGGGTTTCAGCCCCAGTGCTGAGAGCGGGGTCTTGGCCAGGCCAGGGGGAGAACGCACTGTCGGCACAGTGGACACAAGTGTTAGTGGAGGGGTGGGGGGTGACGCTTCAGAAAGGTTGGAGCTGCCCATGGGTTCCCAGCCCCCACAGCCCATCCCACCCACTGGTTGCAAGGGAGGGCTGCTGAGAACACAAGATGCCCTGGTATGAAGCAACGCCCTGCAGAAGGTTACTGATCCCCCTCTGCATTTGGGAGAGGACACAGGGCAGGAGGTGACTGGGAACAAGCACCCTGCCCCATTGCAAAGCTGGCAGGATGGAGAAAGGAGACAACTCCCACCAGGACAGGCCCAGACCCCATCTCACAGTACCATCCCCGTAAAGTCCCACCATAAAGGCATGAAGCCCCTTTCATTTCCCCCATGTGAGCAGCCATCCCAACCCAGCTCTCCCACACCTCAACTCCTTTCTGCCAATCCCCACATCTGGCTGAGCTGGAATCCCAGCTGTCCCAAAGCAGCTCATCACCCCCACAAAAGAGACAGAAGGACCGCCAAAAAACCCCTGCCCTCCAGACCAGCTCAATGGGTGGGTGAGGATGTTCACACAGAGGAGTGGCAATGTACATGTGAGGTCTGTACCCTTGTGCCCAGACAAACACACCAGGAGGAGCTGTGTGTTTGTATGGCTATGGTATGGATGGCGGTGAGGTTTCACAGGGCAGGGCAGACCGCCCCGAGCAGAATGCACCTCTTCTCCCCTCCTACCCCCTGGGTTTGCCTCATCTCCCTGATACTGTATTTTCCCATACCAGAGGTAACCTCAGGGCATCATCTTCAGCAAGAGGGACCAAAGAACACGAGCCTCCAGCAGTGTTTGAACATCTCTGACTGGTGGCACAGGCACAGGGCCTGTGGTGAGGCTGGGAGGCGGTGGGTGGTGGGAGTTCCTGAGGAAAGCCAGACCCTTGCCCTGAGGCCAAATCCACCCAGCAGCCTGGGGCTGGAGCAGCCGAGCAGCAAAGTCCCTGGGAAACTAAGACAGCAGCACCTTCCCCAGTGGGTATCTGATTTCCTCAAATCCAGCTGACCCCAAGCCACAATGTCAGCTCACACCTCAGATGGCTGATGAGCAGCAGCATCCTCACAGGAATTCTCCCAGGACTGCCATCCCCCAACAGAGGGGAATTGCTCCTGTATCCCTCAGGGCCACTTTGGCAAAGCCTGAAAGCTGCAGTTTCAAGCTTCCCAGGCTTCCCTGGCTGGCGCTGGATAAGCAGCATGGCCTTGGGGCCACGACCCCGGCCAGGCTGTTGCCATCACCTCTGCAAGTGACTCATCTCCCAAAGCCACTGACACACTGCCAAAGGAGCTGCTGCTGCCCCAGGGCCGAGCTCTCAGTCCCAGGAACAACAGGGCCATTTCCGAGCTGCCAAGCGCCCCGGCGATGCTCCCACACTCATCTCCTCATCCCATGAGACAGGGCTCAAACAGAGGACTGCAGGGAAGGAAGAGCAACACTACAGGAGAAAACAACCCCAAGCCCCATAGGCTGAGCTGTGGGGGGCAGGTGGCTTCACTGCAATCAGGACATGGCATCAGAGGGGGCTGCGCTCAGCCCAAGCATCCCCAACCCTAGAGAATCCCTCAGCCTTCAGCCTACACAAGTGTTCTAGACGGGATGGGGGTGCTGCCATCTTTGTAATGGGTTTCCCAGGTGACTAGCTGCTCCACTGCACTGCTCTGGCCCAAGTCGTGCTGTGTCGACGTGCAGCTGCTCCTCAGGGTTCATCGCTCAAGCTGGTCACACAAACCCAGTCCACACAAACCCACCGTGACTGAGTCAGGGTTAGTCAGAACAGAGATACCACGTCGGAGGAGCAGAGACAAGCTGCATGCAAAGGGCATGCATCCCAGCCTATTTCCCCTCCTGCCTTTAAAATTGCGAGCAAGAAGTGACATAGTGTGTGAGTCTGCCCTCCTGATCTTCACTCCCTCCTGCCTCCCTCCCACTCGCCTGCCACAGCAGTCTTGCTTCTCTTCATGCCATGCCGGCAGGAAAGATGGGGAGATGTAGGACCGGGATGGGGTGAAAGCATGCCAGTCTCCTCATCCCACCTTTGGATCCCATCCAAAAACACCCCAGCGAGTGGAGGGTGGGAAAAAGCCAAGATGAGGGTGCCAAGCATGGGATGCTGAAGTAAGTGGGATGCTGACAGCAGCATGGAGTGGCAGGATGTTGAGGAGAAAGGAGGACGGAGAGGAGGAGTGGTTAACATGCCGGTGGGTGTCTGGAACCTGGAGCTGTCTGACCCTTGGCAAATTTCTGGCCTGCCCAGAGCCACCCACCGAGCCCCTCTGCCTCCCAGAGCCATGGCACTTACAGGTGTTGGAGTAAGGGGTTTGTGGTGACACGGGGAAGGCTGGGGTGGGGGGAGAAATCTCACCACCGCTGGAGGGTGGGCTGGTGGGGGAGGCACCCTCCATCTCCTCGAAGGCTTCCTTGTAGCTGTGGAGGTGAGGCTGGGGAGAGCAGGAGAAAGAGTCAGTTCCATCCCTGTGATGGGCACGAACGTCTAGGACACCCCAAGGAGAGAGGGCAAAGGGAAGGGTTTCACCTCCTCCCTGCTAACTACCACCACAAAAAGCATCACTGATCCCCAACTCTGTGGATGCTGTGAATGCTGACCAGGCCATACCCCTCTCTGGAGGCATTTGTCCCCACTCAGCCACCCCCCCAAACCCAGCACTCCTCTACTCCAGCCCACCTCCTTGGGCCTCCCTCCAGGGTTGGCCGCGATGGTGCTGACCACCTCAGGTGAGAGGACGGTGGGGCTGCGGGGCGAGCTGGGCTCTGGCGAGCTCTTCTCATAGTGGCTGTCGCTGGAGGTCCGCTTGCGGGCAGGGACAGCGCTCTCCTCCAGAGGCTTCTCCCGGGGCTGCACCCCTGCAGGGCAAGCACAGGGGGGTAGAGGGGTGAAGAGCTGCCCGCTGAGATGGGGACCAGCAGGAGATGCTCCAGGCCTGACCTGAAAGGTCTCAGCTTCAGCGCTCACCTGCATCAAACCCCCAGACCAGCATGGGTAGCTGGAGCAGATATACCCTATAGCAGCAACCCCAGACTAGGTGATACAGCAAGGCAGGGCTGGGGCTAGTGGCTGAATTGCTGTGCTAGCCCTCCCAAGCACCATTAGACTTCCAGGGACAAAAGCCTCCAGCAGTAGGTGCAAGGGGCAAGAGCATCCTGAGATTAGCCCAGACAGCCCAGCCCTGCAGAGCAGGGAAGCAACAGGGCCTCCCAACAGCATCATAATGGGAAAGGACCAAATCACCCAGCACAAGGACAGCTGTATTCAGCTGCATCCCTGCTCCCACAGCCAGATGTGGCTTCAACCACAGCAGTGGAAAAAGCTGTGTTTTGTGAGTGCCCGAGGCAGAGGGAGCACTGGATCAAGAAAAAAGAACTCAACAGAGGAATGGTGCGGAAAACCCTAAAAAAGCCACTGCTGCTCTGTCCCCAGTGCAAAGCTTTTCTCAAAGGAGAGATCAGCGTCTCCGCTCCATCTCCCCCCAAACCTCCTTCCCAGGTCCCAGCAGTATGAGCCACCAATGTCCACAGCCTGGGGGGAAGAACAGGGCGAGCAAGTCATCACAGGAGAATGGGTTTCTTGGGCTGTGGAGATCCCCATTGGCTGGGATAAAGCCCAGGAACAAAATTGGCACAAGGCAGGGGAGCTCAACTCTCCCAGCACCTGACAGTGCCCAAACACACTTTCTATCCCACCTCGCCTGATGAAGAGGTTAATCTGGGATCATGGATGATGGTGCCAGCTTCAGTGCACAGCAACTCCACAGAGTATCACAGGCACGGCACAGAGCCCCGTGGTACTCACTCCTACCCACTAGCAGAGGTGACAACACTGTCCCCTCTACTTTTACCACAGAATCATTGAGCACTCACACTCCCCTTGGTCAGCACATTAGGGAGGAAAAAAAGAGAAAAAGGAGGAAAAAAAAAAAAAGGAGAAAGGCCAGCATCGTGCTCCAGGAAATGCACTTTTCAAACACCAACTCCTTTCCCACGGGCTGGCGGAGGAAAACCAGCCATCAGCTGCTTCCCCTCACTCCCCGGGGCTCCGCATGGGACCCACGCCTCGCGCCCGCTGACCTCCCCTCTTCACTGCTCGGCACACGCACCCGAGCTTTCCCAGCCCGGGAAAAGGCTGGGAGCAGGGAAAGGGCTGGGGGAGCGGGAGGGAAGGAGGTGGCCTGGGTGCATTTCTAAATAATCAGCCCAGTGAATGGTAACAACAATAAAATCGCGGCTCGGGGGGAGAGGCGGCCAGGCTGCGAGGCGGGGGACACGAGCCAACGGGGCTGGCTCCAGCCGCGGAGGCGGCCTGGAAAATTCCACTAAGAGCAGCTTTGAAACACAACTCCCGATCCCTTCTGCAGGTGCTCACCGGCACGGGGGACGGCCATTAGAAAGACCCGTGGAGAGAACAGGGGGAGGGAGGGTGCCTGGGAAGCTGCCTTGCAGGCACGGGCAGCATTGCATAGGGCCACCCCATATCTTCTGTCCTGCTCTTCACTTTAAGGGACTGAAGCCTGCAGTTGTGAGCACAGGGAGAAACAAGATACTGGGAAAAAATAAAGCAAACTCTTATATTTTCTTTTTTTCCTTCCACTTCGTGCGCTGTGGGTTCTCCTGAACACTGCAGGAGCATCACCAGGAGCATCCCTTGGCCCATTCCAAAGTGAGCTGCAGGGCCCAAGCACTTCAGGGAGGCAGGGACTGGTTCCTTGAGCTGTGCATGCCTGCCTTGCTTTGCATTTTCCATTTGGGAAGCACTAACCACGGCAGATTGATGCAGCCTGGCTATCAGTGCACATCACACATCTGCAGCGTGGGACCCCCCGCTCCATCCCCAGGGCTTCACGTCACTTAACCACAGGGTGCTGGATCTGGCCCGTTGGGACACCCAGGAGCTCAGCAAGCTCTGGCTGCTCCACTCCCCAGACATGGAAAGCAGCCGGGACCACAGGGAGGGGAGGGAGGAGAAGGGAAAAAAGGGACTCATTGTTCAGGAGCGGAGAGTGGGAAACTTCACGGGCTGCCCGAAGCAAAGCCTGGAGGAAACCCAGGCTCTGAGCATGGCTCCCCTGACCCCCTGGGTGATTTATGGGATGGAAACTATGCTTGAAAAACAAACTCTCCTTTCCCTAGCTTGCTTTGCCCCCTCAGCAGACATACAGCCTCCCTTAGCCATGGTACTGTCACTGGACTGCCAAGGACGTCCTGGCCGGCTGTAGGATGGCAGATTCCTGTTCTCAAAGGGGGAGCAGCAGCCTGCACCCCACTCCTCACCCTCACACCCAATACCTGCGGCACTGTCACTCCTCCTGCTGCTCATTTAAGTATCTAACCTAGTACCAACCCACTGCCCTCAGACTCAGCATAGCTCTAGGGCTGGGGAAGAGCAGGGAGCACAACAGCTGGGGAAGGAGGAAACAGGAGGGGTGGCAAACCCAGGTAATTTTGCAGCTGGGGAGCCAGGTTTTTAGACCAAACCAGGAGGCATCTGCTTTTAGGCCATGAGATGCTAGAATTACTGCCAGCCAAGAGCCAGGTGATATCTCCACGGTGGTCAGGAGAGAACAAAGAAACATCCCAAGGCCCTCGGGATCTGCACTCAGCAGGGAAAGCCAGACAGGGACACACAACACCCAGGGAAGAGAGATTCAAACTCACTCCCTGCCTGCATGAGGAACAGATATTGTCCTGTGCTGCTCCTCACCAGAGCCCAGCTCACCCCGTCCCAGCACAGACTGCTCCCCACCTCCCATCCGATAACCCCAAATGGGCACAATAAAATACCTTACTCTGTGCTGAGGACTGGGAGGGTTCAAACCTCTTCAGTCCCCCTGGGGAGAAACCCATGGAGCCAGTGGGGAGAGAAAGGTCACACAGAAAGCTGGATGACTCCCCAGCCTCACTCCATCTACCTTGCCCCGGGACAAGTGAGTGCACAACAAGCACAAAGCAGGTCACCAGCACGAATCACCCAGGGCAGACTCACCTCCAAGGAGCAAAAGTCACACTGCATAAAATGAAGCCTCAGCATGGGAGCTGAGCATGCAGCCCACACCCTCCAGCTGCAGACCAACCCATGGGGATCCCTAAAGTGATGTAGGAGAGACCCTGCTGGGCTGACAACTGGCTAAATCTGGGTTCTATGGAGCTGCACCCCAGCCCTTGCTTCCCAAAGGGGTGAGGCCATGGTCAGGACAAAGCTTGGAGGGGATTCAGCAAGGGTCCAGAACTGGCCCAGCAATGAAAACCCCACCAGCAAGCAGTGCCAGGCTTGGATGAGATGCAAAACCAATTGTGGGCAGAGGAGTTTATACCCAAGGCCAGAGGCTCCTGCATCACTGGAGGAGCTCAGTGGGAGCCCTGACTATCACTCTGCTGAGAAAAGGGATCAATCCTACATGGAGATGATCTCCTGTGTCTCCCTCCAATCCATATCCATATCCATGCAACACACAGATCACTCAGCATGCAGAGATAGAGGAGGAAGGAAGGAAGGAAGAAATGGAAGGAAAGGGACAAGATGGGAAAAGGAAGGAAGGAAGGATGAGAAGGAAGAATGCAGGAGAGGGAAGAAGGACGGATGGGGAAGGCTGGAGAACAAGGAAGGAGGGGAAAGGAAGGAGGTGGAATGAACAAACCAGAGAAGGACCGTTGCTGGTTCAGAGGAGGACGGGGGACTTTGGTGCTCTTGCTGAGTTCCCTGAGCTTGGCGTTGTACTCTGCCAGCATACCAGGACAGGGAGGGCAAGGAGGGTGGGAGGTCACAGAGGACAGACACAGTCCCCCACAGAGAGAGGAAGGGGCAGACAGGACAAATGTCACGAGATACAACAGGGGGAGAGAGAGAGAAAAGAAGAGAAAATATTAGCTGGGGTCCAACAGATGAGTCTGGGGTCATTTGGGGTCTGAGGGAGCTCGGTCTCTGCTTGGACCTGCTTTTCCATCAGCCAACTTGCCTGGCTCCAGGCACCACATAAACCCACATGGGAAACCAATGGTGGCTCCTAGCCGTATACAGCCTTGTGCAACACCAAAAATGCGCCATCGCCATCCCCTCAGGGATGGCACCATGCAGGTCCCCTCCATCACAGAATGCTCAGGGATGGGAAAAGAAGGGGTGACCCCAGATGCCTTACTAGGAGATGAGAGAGACTCCTCCCTGTGGGGAGGTGCTGGACATGCCAGCACTGCCCTGTGCCATCTCTTCCCCTCCATCATCAACGGAAAGAAGGAACGGGAGCATTCCCCCACCGAGAACAGAGGAGGTGTGAGATGCTCCTCATCTCTGCGCCAGGACATGTAGGCAATTTATAGCAGCAGGGAATGTAAACAAACATGTCCATGCCCCACTGTCCTCGCTGGCCATCCCCTCCCAACGCTGGCTTCAGGACACCTCGTTCCCGCCAGAGGTCAGGCCACCCGCCTGCGCTGTCCCCACCTCAGCACAGACAGCCCAGCTGCAGCAGAGACAGGTGGCCACAGGCTGGGCACCATCCCCCAGATGCCTCTCTCCTCCCTGAGAAGCCCAGTAGCTGCCGGGAGATGACAGTGACCCCAGCCCAGCCCAGCCCTGAGGACTTGACCCCAGGGTTGGGGGGATGGATTCTTCTAGTAGACACCATCAAAAATCCATTTCCCACACACTGCAAATACTCTTCCTCCTCTCCTTAGAACTGTCCTCTTTTCCAGCCCATTTTAATACTTCATATGGGGCAGCAGGGGAGGGCAGGCATGTTCTGCTTATAATATTAAGCCCAGACATACAGTTTAGACTTAATATTAAAATGTGCAGTTTGGGCATCCATGTCTCCTTAGGTTTGTTTAAATTCTTTGCAGAAGCCCCATGACACTTTGTGAATTGATCTGGATCACTGAGGTCAGGTTCAGACGCATGCAAACTTCCTCCAACAACTCTATGACCCTCCTCACTTCCATTCCTGTCACTGGCACCCCTCCTGCCCCCCACCCTGTGACTCAGTCCCCACTCCTGGGAGGTTGATGCTCTTGGATTTTTCCAGCCAAGCCTTTTCCCCCTCCCTCTAATGCCGGGCGAGTTTCTGGACTGAGCACAGAGTTGGAAGGGATGGAGCTGCCAAGCCCCAGCATCACGAGCTGGCCCACAGCCCCAAACCCTTCCCAAATGTCACTCCGCAATTGAACAACTGCAGCCAAAGCAGTGGGGAGGGAGGGCACCAAGCTGCCACAGCGCCATGGCACCTTCTTCCCGGGTGGCTGGGACACTCTTGTGTCTCCTAAGCCCCTGAGCTACAGCTGTAGGAGGGCAGGGCATCAGTGGATGCAGCTTCTCCTCCACAGCACAGAGCTAATGCCTTCATCCAGCCACAGCACCGACACTCAGCACTGCACCCAGCCAAGCACCAAATCCTTCTGGCAGGCCTGGGAAATGTCTTCCCAGCCCCTCACCACTGCCCCATGGCTAGGTCCAGATTCAAACCACCCTGAGCCAAGCTGGGCAGAATTACAGCTTACAGCCAACAGCCTAGTCCCCGCTCCAGCAGCATCACAGCTGCCCAGGGAGGAGGTCTGAGCACTGAACCCTGCAATCCAGGGGGGAAAGCTGAGACTGAAATCAGGGATGAGTGCAGCTACATCAAACACAAGGCAAGTTCTCTGCTGGGACTCTACACCAGATCACACTCCGGGCAGGGAGAGCACCGTGTCCAAGTGGGGTCCAGACAGGACAACCTCACCCAGAGATGAAAACATTTTCCCAAACTCTCCATGTTCTTCCCAAAAGAAAGAAATCCCCCCAAGACCCAGTGACTGGCCCCACCACCAGGGACAGACCAGCCCTGTTATCCTAATGGGTTGAGGATGGGGGGGATGTGACACCCTCAGCCACCCCTTCCCACCTCTGGGCAATGCTGCGGCAGACAGCAAGCTACAAAGGAGGATCTCAGCAAAGAGCAGCACAGGCTGCTCCCCTGCCCTGCAGGCATACATGTCAGGTGGCTCAGTCCCAAGCCCAGATCCAGCACGGACAAGGAGTCTCTGCATCACTTAACCCCAGCTCCACCATGCATGCCACCCCCATGTGGTCCAGCACCTCAGGACATGCGATCCTCCCCATCCCCCCAAGGAATCAAAGAATCCTACCTGCCACCCTGTGGGCCACCAGGCCCTCCAGATTCAAGGGCTCTTCTGCCGACCTCGACAGGTCTTCACAGCTCTCCGGTCCCTTGAGGGGCATCTGGTTTTGTGCTGGGACGGTGGGGGAAGGTGGGGAGGGGGTGAGTTGCTGCTGAGACCCCACAGGGCTGTAGCACGAGGTGCCGAGCGGGACAGCGCCCATCTGTGCTCCGGCCGGGGCATGGCTGTAGCTCCTGGGCTCCGGCAGCGGTGCCAGCTGGTAGCTGTAGGGCGAATAGGTTTCCCGATACTCGTGCACCCCATAGTCCAGCTCTCCGGGAGAGTAGGCTTTGCCTCCAGGCTCAGAGACCACGGGGCTTACGGATGTGCCAAAGGACCTCGGCTGGGCCACCTGCGGAGTTGGCCGGGCATAGAGACCAGCAATGGGCTGGGTCGAAAGGGAGGAAGGCAGGGGTCCGGCTGGCTTGTCCTGACGGGATGTGGCAGGCACACTCTGTGACTTGTGGACGGCAGGTGCGAGGTCCAGCATGAGGACATCCAGTGCTTCGATGGACTGCTCAATCTCCCGGCGAGAGGGTGCCCGGGGGAATTCGGGCATGCTGTGGCTGTGCGGGGGCACTGTCTGCAGCGGGCTGGGCTGGGGGCTGCAGCTAGAGATGCTGGGGCTGTGGCTCTCCATGCCTCCCTCCTGCAGCCGGGAAGGTGGCCGGCTCCCTCCTTGCTGTTGCCAGGAATTCAAGCCCCTCTGCACAGCCTCCCGGCTGCTGGTGCTGCGAGCCGGGGCCTGGGGCAGCCCTGGGTTCACGTCGTACTTGGCAGTGTCCACTGCCGGGAAGGACCGGGAGCGGTAGTTTCCGGGGTGGTCGTAGGCATACAGGTAGGGTTGGGAGCTGGGCAGCGGCTGAGGCTGGAGCCACCCTGGGGTGTGGGAGCCCGGCAGGCGCTGTGGGTAGCCAGCCAGGTGCTCCTGAGTGGATGCCGAGGGCCGCAAGGAAGGCAGCGTGTCACGGAGGTGGTGGCCCATCAGGGTGTTCTGGTTGTTGTAGGGGTACCCACCATTTGAGAGCGGCTCGCCATCATACAGCCCCTCCTTCAGCAGCTTCTCAGCCCCATTGCAGCTCGAGGGGCCGTTGGGCAAGGAGGACAGGCTGCCCACCCGGGGTGCCTCCTGGAAGCCGGTTTCACTGGCGGTGGTGGTGCCATCCAAGGAGGAGAGAGTGCCCAGGCTGCCCACGCTGTGCCCATCCTGGTTGGGCAGCTCATCATCCAAGATATCCGTCTCCCGCTCGGCCACCAGTGCCGCGGCATTCCCGTTGACGTGCACCTGAGCTGGCACCACGTGGCGGCCCGGCATGGCGGGCAGGCGTGCCGGCACGGGGCCGGGCACGTGGTTGTGCATGGGCGGCGCACTCTCCAAGCCAAAGCCAACAAGGAGACGATCGAGCTCCTGCTTCTCCTCGGGGCTCAGCACCGCCTGGCCACTGGGTGCCCCGGTCACCCCCGGCTCATCGGTCCGGTCGGTCTTGGTGGAGGCGGTGGAGTTGCCCGAGTCGCTGCTCACTGAGAGTGTGTGCTCGACGTGGTTGGGTGCTGCCGAGAGCGGGAGTCGGGCAGCGTTGACAGCACCGGTGCTGCCGTGGAGGGAGTCTTTCTTCTTCACTTTAGCGTAGAGGCTCCCATCCAGCGGCCCTTGTGTGTGCCCAACCTCTGCAAGGGGAGAAACGAACACGAGACCCCAGATCAATTGCTGGCTCTCTGCACGGAGCTAATGGGTCCCATTAGCTGGTGATTTCGATTTCTTCCGTGTGCCAGAACACTTAACGACCAGCATCGATGTCTCCTCGGCACCCTCCACACTCCCACCGGCGCCACCGTGCAGAGACATCGGAGCCAGATTCTCCCCATCCCCATGCCCCCACAGCCCCCCGATTCGCAGGCAAGCACTGCCTGCTCCACTGGGATCCACCAAACATCCCGTGCCCTACTTCCAGGCATCATTCCTGGCAACTGTCCTTCATGGTTGGCAAAGGCTGGGGCTACCCACACAGTCAGCCGTTACTGCTCCACAGAGCTCATCCAGCCCCAAAGGGCCATGTGGCACCAGGGAGGCAAACAGGGAGGGTGGAGGAGATGCACCACAGGCCGTAGGAGGATGGGTGGAGGCAGTCAAGATGTGGCCTTGTAGCTCTTTGTGTCTCCAGCTGGATGGATGTACTCAGCCCACGGGTGAAGGACAGATGAACCAGAGACCCACCTTCCCTCTCCCTGCCCACTCTCCTCCCAGATGATGCATGGATCCAGACACACAGAGATCCTTGACTTTTTCTTCCCTGGCTACAGACAGGCTCCCGTCCTTTCTGTTCTTTCCCTTCCCTCTCCCAGGCCAGGTCAATCTGCCCCAAAGCTTCTGCACCAGCAGTGCCACTCCCCAACCCTGAACATGCAGCACCTCCTCCTCGGGAAGGTCCTGGCACCATGATTCCAGTCCAGTGCGGGCAGTTGGCTCTGCTCCACAGCCCCAAAGCCTGGGGGGTAGCCAGGGCATGGCAGCATCACCACCAGTAATCCTGCACTCCAGTTCTGAGCCCCTCAGCACCCATCACACCCATAAGCACTAACAAAACAACCAGCTGCACCCTTTAAACCTTTCCAAGGGGGGCAGACAGATTTTGGGGATACAGAGGGACCTCGGCCACTGACAGCAATGGGAATAGGTCGCAAGCTGCATCCCACCCTGCCAGAGCAAGCGCAGCACCGACTAGGCTGCAGACTCTTGTTTTTCCAGCTCCCTGACGAGGTTTCCTGGAAGGTCCCGCGAGCAGTGTTAAACACTTTCTTTTGGAGGAAAAAATGACTCTTCCCTGGCAGGGGGCCAGGCGGCTGACTCAGGGACGGAAGACGGCCCTAACACGATAGTGTGAAATCAGAGCGGTCCTATCTGCAAGCAAAACACTTCCGAGCCGGGACAGCTTAACCAGTCCCACGCCGCCGCACCCGCACTCCGGCAGCTCCCACGACAACAACCCCCCTCACCACACAGCAGAGGGGGACAATACCCTCAATACACCGAGCCCAAGTCCTACCAAGTCAGGGCCCTCTCCTTGTCACTGATTTTCCACTCCTGAAGCCCCACTGGCAGTGTCCCAGGGAGGCAGTTGAGCCCCCAAAGCCTCCTGTTGGCTTGAAGATGTCTCAGGACCCCACAGCAAAGTCCTCTCTGGGCAGTCAGTATGGGAAAGGGTGAGAATTTCTCGCACAGACTCAGAGCTTCTTCATCCAGCCAGTAAAGCCAGGAGCCAGTAGCATTTGACTCCACAACAACTCCCATACTGGGGAAAAGGGGACGAGAGGGAGGGAAACCCTTTCCATGGTGGGAAAAAGAAAAAAGCAGCATATCCAAGGGCAGTGTCAATGCTGGACAGGCTGAGACATTGCTTGGGACAGAGGGAAAGGCACAGCCCTCCTGTCTGATGGCAGCGATGGGTGCTGGCTGGTCTCGGGAAAAAGGGCAAAAGCCAGGATGGGGGCTGGGATAAAAAGGGCAGAAGAATGCAAAGGAAAAGGGAATAAATAAATATAAATGTAAGCACGTGGTGCCAAGGGAGAAAATAGACAGGAAAGGCTTTAATCACTCTTTGGGCTGGGTACTGGCCCACGGCTGGGAGAAATGTCTCAAAGAGAGGTGAGGATGGGGCACAACACAGTTCATGGCAGAGACAGAAAACTCCGAGTGTTATGTCCCACCTTCCCCAGAACCTCTGGCCAGGAGGGGACATGGGGGGGTTGGTGGCCATCCTCCAAGAGTAGTACCAGGGTAGTAAGCAAGGAACGGCCTGGGACAGCTCAGCCATCAGCCAACCTCTCATCCTACGGTTGCACTGCCCCACATCTGATTGTTCATCCTGTCCTGTCCTCAGCCCCATGTACCTCCTGGGCTCTGATGCCATGAGACAAATCCTGCTATTCACTGCCGCTCTAAAGCCTCCTTCACTACCCCTGGGCCACACTGTCTCTCATATGACTATCTATTGCTTGTCACCTGAGAAGTTGAATAAAAAATAAAATAAAATAAAATAAAATAAAATAAAATAAAATAAAATAAAATAAAATAAAATAAAATAAAATAAAATTTAAAATCCTACAGGATAATGGGACAAAATGCCTTAGCCAAACCAGCCACTCTCAAAGCAGCAGGCTCTCAGGACCCCATTTGCAAAGTGTCTGCAGCTCCCAGCAAGGTCAGATTTCATCCCTGAAGGTCGGAGTAGCTCCAGCCTGGCACACTGTGCCATCCCATCGTGGGCTGGGTTTGCCCTGGGCTCAGCCCTGGACGTAGCTCTGGCTGTATCTGCTCCAGCTGTATGGAGGCAGCTGCGAGAAGCGCTGAGCCCAGCCGGGTCGCAGCCCTGCCGCCAAGCTCGCTGCCCCAAAGGAGAAATGCTCTGCCCCCTCCCTCCCCAGCACCCTGTGGCTACACCCAGTAAAAAAACTGGTCCAGGACAAGTGCAACAACACTGAGGGGGTCAGCTCACATCCCTAAAATCCCAGGCATCTGCCTCACACGCAGTGGAGTGCAGCACACAGCATCGTGCACCGGGACAAATCCTGTCCACAGCTCTGCACCGGTGCAGAAGATAAGGCTGAGGCATCACCGTGTCTCCCCCCGTCCCGCACCTAGCAGCATCCCACCTGCTGCCTCCACTCCCCACCACCCAGAGCCCTGGCCCAAACACATCTCTGCGTCCCTGCAGGGAAGACCTTGGGGTCCTGGGACCCTTTGCAGGATCTAGGGTGTGAGCTGAATCTCACAGGGAAGAGTTTAGCCTCCTCATCGCTGGTTTCATCCTGGAACCTGATGGCACGGAGCAATCCCAGCCCCTGAGCCGTGGGTCACCATAGCCATCAATTCCCCACCCAGCCCCCAGACCAAAGAAAAGCAAAGTCAGGACTTACCAAAAGGGACGGGGATGAAAAGATCCCGAGCGAAGTGAAGGAGCAGGCAGAAAAATCCCTTTCCTTCACCCCTTCCAGCACCAGAGCCTTCCAGGGGCACCTGGAGCGGTGGCAGCTCGAATGGCGTCCGCAGCCAGCTCCGTGTGTCCGTCCAGGACAGAAGCCGACGGCCTGGAGCTGGCTTGGGTTGGCGTTTGTCCCTTTGGCTTTGCTTTCCCTCTCGCGGAGGGAGCTACTCCCTTCCCAGCGCCGTGTCCCGCGGGGCCGCGAGAGGGGCACCGGCCGGCGGCGGGGCGCCGGAAGGGGTGGGATACGGGGAACCCCAGGACACGGGGAGCTGGACGGGAGGATGGAGGAGCCGAAGGTGGCGGAGATGGGATGGAGGAGAGGAGGTGCGGCTGTGCTCCCCTCCGCCCCAGACCGCACAGGGACCACAGGGAGGAGCGGGAGGGGAAGGGGAGCGGCGCGGGGAGGGCGGCGGGGCCGCCCAAGCTCCGGCCCCAGCCCGAGTTAACCTCAGAGAGGTGCGGAGAGGGTGGGAGCCATGGAGGGAGGACAGCCAGACAGACAGCTTCCAGCTATGAATATTAACTACTTCCTCCACAGGCAGGGCTCCGCCGCGTTAACTGTTTCCTAGGCAGGACAGACAGCTGGACAGCTGGACAGCCTGCCCACCTCGCACCGCGCACTGAGCATCACCCCGCTGGGTGACCCCCTCATTTGAGACACCCAGCCCTGCCCGGCTCCTGTGTCCACGCGTCACACCTGTCCCCAAAGAGCAGCGACACATTCAGGGTGGGGACGTCCTTCCAAGCCACACATGATGCTGAAACTCAGACGGGTCTGCAAATTCAAATGTCTTGCTGGAGACTTGAGTTTCTCCATCTGAAATAACTACACAGCTAAAGAGGGGTGGAAACCAGCCACGGACAAGCCACCGACCCTGCCGACCCATTTTCACAATCCCCTTGCCTGCCCTGCCAGCACCACGGGCACAGCATGGACACGCCAGCACCGTTTTGGAGATGCACACACTGCTCTGCTCCGTGACAGGACGCATGGCACAACCCCATCCACTCCAGAGCTGTCTGAGACCAAACTGCTCCACCCCAAGCGAAATCCATGCTGGGATGGTGCTGACAATTTGCTGGTCCAGCTGACAGCAAGCCCACCCCACATCCAGGCCCCTGCCTGAACCCGTGCTCAGGACTCTGCTCCTCAATTGATCCAACATACTCGGCAAAACGTGAGGCTCCCTCCACTCTAATCCCCCTAACTGCGCGTTTCCCACACCCCCATGGATGACGACAGGGGATGAGAGCAGTGTTTCCAGCCGGCCCCCTGACTCACAGCCCTGGTTGCTCCCAGATAATACCACGTGCCAAGCCAGCGTCCTTCCAAAACCTCCGAAGTTTGCTTGCTTCTCTGCCTTATTTTTTGTCCCGGCTGTGTTCACTGCGGGAGGGCAGAGACAGAGCTCCACACTCCTGCCAGGGGACAGCCCCAGCCCTAAGCACAGGAACTGCTACAAGTTTTGGTTTCAAGGACAGTTTAAAGGGGGAAGAGAAGGAGCTTCCACCAGCTGGTCTCTCTCCTTGCATCCCAGCCCTGCCTGGTTCCCAATCCCAGTGGGAACAAACCCAATCACCATCCCACATGACAACCCCAAATACCAGGTCAGAGGACAGATCCTGCCCTGGTAATAGCCACACTCCAGCTAAAATGTCTTACCAAGCCTACAGATGCTCCAGCATTTCACCCATGGGGAATAACCAGAAGCAAAGGAGACACTCTCTGTGAACTGCCCTCCAGCCCATGCAGATCCCCACTGCCCTTCACAATGCCCACCTCAGCTTGTTGCCCTTACCTTGCACCAGATGGAGAAGACACTAATAGAGAGGGGCAGAATAAGGAAGGGGAAGTGGATTCCTTCAGCTTTAGAGAGCTGGTGAAGGCAAGAGGAGAGCCAGCAGCCTCCCTCCCCACTGAGCCTGGCCTAGGGACCGATCCAGTCGTGGGGAGAGAGCAGCAGCTTGCCAGCAGCTCCAGCAATGGATTTAAACAGCTCTGGTCTGGCCCATTTGGTTGTTCACCTCTACACAGCCTGGCCTGCCCTTCTGAGCAGCCTCATCCCCTCCTGGTAAGTTGGACAGGATTTGACCTCACTAGGAAAGGTGTACCCCATGAGATGCCAACCCTTCTGGGGGGCAGATGACAGCAACCCCATAGAGGGGTTTTCTCCTCCACGGAAAAGTACAGGATCAGCATCCAGCTCCATTTGTGGAGTTCCAGGACCCCCTGACCTTTGCCACATGCGGTTCAGGCTCTGCTGTGACCTCCCCTCACTGGAAGGGCGGGATGCTCATCCCAGTCCCCACCCCTGCCAGCCTTGTCCTGCGAGTGCGGATGAGCTGCAGGGGTGCCCTATGCCAGAACCATGACTCAGGTGGGGATTTAGCAGCTCTCTCGCAGATGTTGCATTTGGCCAGGCCCTGGCCACTCTCTTATAGAGAGACGGGGCAGGCAGGGCCAGTCCATGGTGGGTCCAAGGACCAGTGGTTACAGGGAGCTGCTGGCCTGGGGACACATGCCTGGCCCTTTCACATTTTCTCACTCCACCCCAGGATGGCAGAGCTTGGGGTCCCCCCACAAGAGTCACATCCAGACCTTGAGGACAACCCCGCCCTGACTCCATGCCAGCCCCAGCACTCTGTTCTCCATCAGCAGAGGTTTTCTCAGCAAAACCAAACCAGGTCATCGATGATCTCCATCCAGAGTTACCCACCAGCATCTCTAGTACCCCAAAAATTTCTCTGCAGCGATCCTCCAACCAGCTGCAAACCCAGCAATGCCACATCCAGCTTCCAGCCTCCTCCTGCCTCCCTGGAGCCAGCCTGGCACCCCAAGGAGAGCTACCACAGTGCTGACAACAGCAACAACAGCCAGAAGAAAAAGCATGCCATCACCTCCCTTCTGCCTTCAAACAACCCCAGCCAACCAATGGCCATGGGGACTGCAGCAGGAATCTGCCATGCAGCCACCACTGACCCCAAAGCCCCTTAGAGGAGGAAGAAGGAGGGTAGGCAGAACCACTTGCTTTCCTCAGGCTGTGCAGACACGGATGAGGGGCAGGACAGGCTGTGGGGGCATCCCAGCATAGCCCACTCTCCCTAAGGACCATGGGGCAGCCCAAACACAGTGGGGAGCAGAGACTCTACCTGAGTAAAGCAGGAGGGCACGTTCACTGATGGGGCCAGCCTGTCCCATGGAAGTGGCTCACAGAGAGCCTGCTGAATCCAGCTGTGTCCCCTCAGCCAGAGAGCAAGATGTGGGGGTACAGATCCCCCTCCCATGCCCCCTGCTCTGGAAGAGCTTAGCCAATCGATGACCCCGCTGCAAATGAGTTTCCCTTTCTCCAAGTCCCCACAGATAAGCACAGCAGAGGCAAGGGGAACACCAGGACAGGCACCATTCCCAGCCACCCGCCTGTCTCTCCAGCTTTGGGGTCCCACAGGACCTCCCACCCTGCCAGGCACCCCCCAGCCCTTATGGGCGCTCCATGCTGAGACAAAGCTGCTGGAGAAAGGGCATCCACCTCCACCAAGAGCGGCTGTGGCCAGCAGAGACGCGGCATGGGGGAACCCACCGTTCGGCAGGCGATCCCGATCCCGTCGGCCCAGGCTGCAGCGACGGTCTGTGGGGAGCCTTCGCCGAGTGGCAGGACGGGCAGTGGCAGGGACAAGGAGCAGCGGCTGATCCCAGCCCGGCGTGGGTCCCGGTGCCAACCTCACCCCCCTCCGCCCCCGGACGCCGCTTGCTCACGCCTGGTGGTGCCAAAAATGTGGCGTGCAATTCCCTGACCAAATAAGGCAAGGACGACCATAAACAGGGACCCCCCCTGCACAGCCGGACACCAGACTCTCCATCCTGGCTTGGGACAGGTTAGAAAAGAGGAAAAGTGACAACAGAGATGGAGGAAGATGGGAGCCCCTCGAGCCCTTGCTGACTCCCACCACCAACTGCTCAAAGTGCCCCATGGGACAGCTGGGCAAAGACCCCTTATAGATGGGCTTCTTGCAGCTGCTTATGCTGGGTCAGAGGGCAGCCTTCTGCTTGAAGCTTCACCCTTCCACAGTCCCGGCTCATCTCCAAACTGGGGCAGTGTTTACAAATCCAAGGTTCCTTCATTCCCTATTGCTACTCTCCCAGCACAGAGGACAGCCCAGTCCATGCATGGAGGCACCTCCACAGCCCTGACACCTGCTAAGACCCCCAAGGGGGAATGGAGAGGAGCCCTGGGGTACTTCTGCAGCCCCAGTATTCACCAAGACCCCCATGAGAGGACAGAGATGAGTCCAGGGGTACTCCTGCAGCCGTGTGAGGGGCTGGGGGTGCAGAAACTTTGGCCCAGGGTCCAGAGGGGAACACATGCAATGAGGCACTCAGGCAGGAGGGGGGCTGCCAGGCAAGTCTTGCCAGCTTGAGGCTGGACCCACAGCTCCCCAGCTCCCACCACATAGCTGAGCCTGCACATCACGAGTTGCCTGTTTACTGCCCTGTGCCAAGGCGAGTGCCCGTGCCAGCTCCACAGAGCCGCCCCAGGTCCGGTTCCATGTGACCACCACAGCAGAGACGCTCTCGCCTGCCCCATGCACCCAGAGCCCCCACCCTCCTCTGCGAGCACGGCCATCCACAGCTCCCACTCAAAGCAGCCGGTGACCTTCAGGGACATCAGGGACTGCAGCTGTCCCTGCTCCAGGGACGCCTCTCCAGATCTGGCCAGGAAAGTCCAGGCATCTGCTTGGCCATGGGTGGCCCTGCCTCCAGTACAGGGGCCCACCACCTTTCGACATACAAGTCCTGCCCGTTCCTGCCAAGTGGGTGACAGCGGTCAACTTGCTGCAACAAAATGGGTGCATTAAGGGACTTTTCCCAGCTCTGAGAGATGTAGCAGACCCTCCACAGCCCGTAAGACATCCTCATCCCGCAGGGATAACTAAGGCATAGCTACATCCTGCCATGCATGGGGCATGAGGAAGTAGCTGAGATACCTAATGGTCCTGCAGACAGGGGGTTTGGATTTCCAAAAGCTCTGGGTCATAAACTAGGGCTGGACTCTGCTTGTGCAAACAGGACTTTGACAGCAAAGTGCTGAAAAGAAGAGCCTAAGCTCCCTGGCACTGTGGCAGAAGGCAAAGTGCACAAGATCTTCCTCTACCATCCCATGGCCACGCTGCTCCCACCAGCAGCCAACTGTCCCCAGCTCTGCTGCCCACCACTGTCCCCTTTCCTGGGGTAGGGGGTATTTCCATGTGGACACTTTGGCCACTGACCACCTTGTGAGCCCTAACCTTTCTCCAGGTGCTTGCTGGGCAAGGGTGGCTCAGCCCAGGCCCCCTCTGCACTGCCCTCGCGCTGGATGTTGAAGTTCTCGTAGGAGTCCCACCGGATGAGTGGGTCGGACGTGTTGTAGTCCACAGAAACACTGGGCCCGTTCTCCAGGTGCTCCATGCCTGGAAAGAGGCAGGATGGTCAGGTAGGATGACAGTGGAACCAACAAGGATGGGATGGGGGAGTAGGTGGAGAAAAGTGCATGCAAGGAAAGAAGAGCAGGAGCCATAGGGCAAGGCAGGAGACTTCTGTAGGAAGGGCAGCATCAAGAGACAGATGAGCACAGGATGTACATCGAGACTCACAAACAAGGTGTACAACACTGCCTGGGGCTTTTGGAGTTGCCTAGAGACCAGCACACAGACTAACAGTGAGTGTGCATGGATCTGGACTTTCTGAGCAAGGGAGTCCTTCACTGCCAAACATTCCTTCCATCTCTCCTGGGCCAGCAAGGGCTTTGGAGAGCAGCCTCCTGGGAAAGAGAGTGACAGACATAGGGCATCCATGGGTGCTCCTAGATCAGCCTTACTGCCTGGACGCCTCATCCCACCCTGGTGACAAAGGGACTGCAATGGGGCAGGTGGAAGTCACAAGGGAGGGAGTAGGGGATACAGCTGAGGAGAGGGAAAAGAGACAGCATCCAGCTCCAAACCCCCATGGCACTGAGCCAGCCATACCTTGGATCTTCTCAGGGCCATAGGAGAACACAAACTCCACCTTCCCATACTCGGGGAAGCGGTCATCTGGCAAGGAGAGAGCAGAATAAAGGGACTATCTCCATTCATACCTCCAGTAGCAGCCAGTCACCCCAAACACACCTACAGATTAGCTTAAGGATGGGAGGTGCTAGGGGATATCTCTGCATGGGGCAGTGCATCTTAGCCCCTAAAACAACCCTGAGGCAGCCCCTTTGCATCAGTAATGGTTTTGGCAATGAAAGGGATGATGGTGCCACCACTTCCTGAGCAGCACCACACCCTGCAGACGGAGCAGGGGTGTCCTGTTTTGGCGGGGGTGGATCTGGGATGGGTGCCCAGATGTCCCCATGATGACACCAGAGTTACAGGGGCAGGAGGATGAGGGAGTTTGGAGCAGGGAGGTGCCAGGGCAGTTACCTCTGAAGGCCTCATCCAGGTCCTCCTTGCCAAAGACGACGTCAAGGTCATGCACGGCACATGTGTGGAACTGCACACGGAAAATCACGTCTCGGGTAGGGCTGCGAAACTTCTTGTGGTAGCACTTCAGCTGCAGAGGGAAACAGGGATGGGCCATCAGGACAAGCCCCCAGACCCAGGCAAGGGGAAATCTGGAAGTCCCAAGGCAAGGCGATGACCCAACCCCTGGCTGCTTCCTGCACCAGGGAGATGAGCTGAGGATCCTTACCAAGATATCGCCCTTGAGCAGCAAGCCAGGCTCAATGGTGATGCAGATGCCCGTCTGGCTGTCTCCTTGCACATTGCTGCAGAGAGAAACAGCATGTGAGCTGCGGTGCAGAGCCCCCCAAGAACTCCTAGCACCACCTCAACCAGCCCTTCCACCCAAAACCAGCCAGGAAAAAGCACAGAGCTGGCCCTCCCTGTGACTGAGAGGGGTCCCATCCACCACCTCAAGGAGCACCCATTGCCAGTGAAAGGAGGACAGGCAGGGGAAACTGAGGCACAGCTCAGCAAGGGTGCAAAAACTGCTGGGTGGGAGGGTTTGCCCAGGTTCCAAGTGCTGAGGCTGGGCTATCAGCCACCCACCCGGCTCCCACGGCTCAAGTGGGGCTTAGGACACAGAGGGAGAAATCTCAGGGAAGGCTCTTCTCCCTGCCTCAGTTTCCCTGCAGGAAGCCCTCCCCTCCCAGAGCACGGCCGACGGGCTGCCGACGGGCGGTGGCGTCAGCAGCCAGGGACAAGGGAAGAAAGGAGTTGGATTTCACAGGCAAGATAAACCTGGAGTTTATTACAGGCATCCCATAAACAGTCTATTAAAAGCCGAAAGGCAAGGCTGGGATGGAAGTAAATCCCAGCCAACGGGGACCCATGGCTGCATGGAAGTGAGTTCCTGGTCCTGGAGGTTAAGATGGGAATACCCTGGAGGCGAGGCGGTCTGGTCCCTCCAGGGAGACCACGAGCCAGGGGTCCCACCCAGACTGGGATGTGGTGCTTGCTGAGTGTCTGGGAGGCTGGAAAAATCGGCTCCTGCTTTGCCTTCACCAGTGCCTGCTCCCAGGATCAGCATCAGAAAAAAATTGTGGGGAGATTAAAACAGGGGAAAAATCTTTTTTTTGGAGAAAGGAAGAGAATATTAGCTCAGCTGGTCAGAGCATGGTGCTAATTACACCAAGGCTGTGGGTTCAATCCCCATACGGACCATTTACTTAGGAGCTGGACTCAATGATCCTTGTGGGTCCCTTCCAACTGAGAGTATTCTGTGATCTGTGAGGACTAATCCAGGCAGGAGGAGCAGTTCTTTGGGCAGGGAGAGAAGAAATGCCTTCATCTCCCAGGGAGATGTGCCCATCCCTGTCCCCACTCCCTCCGGGGACACCCAGCCCCAGGCTCTGCGAAGCCCCAGGCTCCCTCTGCTGATACGCAGAGTCACTACAGCCCTCTCAGCAGAAGGGTCCAGTATGGCCCAGTACGGCCCAGCATGGCCAGTTACCACCTCCAAAAAAAAAGGAAGCCCCTTTTTTTCAGTTCCCTGGACCCTACACAGACTAAGCACAGAGCTGTTCCAAGAGCACAGGGAACTTGTCCTTGACCCTCTCCATCTTCCCCCGCTTGCCATGCCCCCCACGCTGGGCAGGAGGAAAGCCCCGTGGCGAGGAGATAGTTACTAGATCCCCGAGGTGTAGACGGGCTGCATGGCCTGGTAGATTTTCAGGAAGGGCCGACAACCTGGAAGACATCAAGGCGGGGAGAAAAGGCGCACTGCTGTTAGCCGGCTGGGCGGAGGGGCCAGGGCAGGGATTAGTCACGGGGGAGAAATCCAAACAGGGAGGGAGCCAAGGCAAACAGCCACTCCCCGCCCCAGCCAGCCCGCACCGACCAAGGGCAACATCTGCAATGGGCAGAAAGGATGCTGTGCACGAGCAGAGGAAGGGCAAAGCCCTCACAGTTTGGGTCCTGTAGGACCTAGGGTTGTCCTAGGGCTGGGGATAGGGGTGGGATGATGACCTGGGTGAGTTACCAGCACCAGGCATGGTACTGCATCCCAAACCCCAGTCTCAGTCTGGTGCCATCCTTCCAAAAGCTATCAGAAAACGTGTCATGTCAGGTTAGTGCCCAGCAACGGGAGAGCATCCCCTGAGGGCATCTCTGCCAGAAAAGGGTAGCACCCTGCTAACACGAGTGAACAGTCTCTGAGAGCTAAAGGGAAATTCAAATTGCCAAGGAAATGGCAGAAAATATCGCTCAAGGAGGATAAGCCTGCCCAGGCAGCATGGGGTGGTGGTGTGAGAGGAACCAGGTTGGGGAAGCAGCTAGGGGCACCTACCGCCTTTTGACTCAAAGTTAGGGATGCCGTGCATGATGACGTGGTGGAGGAAGAGGGGCTTGTTGTTCATCTTGATGCTGCCAGAGAGGAGCCCACTGAAGTAATGGATGTACCTGGAGGGCAGACAGGCAGCTCAGGGGAAGAACCCACAGAGGAACATCCACCTTGGACCCCTGCATCCAACCACCCTATGGGGAAAAAATCCAGCCTGCAAAGGCATGCCAGGACCCACCTCTTCTGGGATGGCTGTCCCACCGGCACCACCTTGTCCTCGTAGAAGCGCTTCATGGCAAACCTGTCCAGAGCCTGGTCAGCACTGTGGGGATGAAAGGGCAGATGAGGTTGAAAGCAAGTATTGGCACCAGCACCCCAGCACCACGAGGATGGAGGTCACCAGTGGGCCCCAGGGCCACCCCAGAACCTCATGTCTCTCTCACCTGGCTGAGATGTTGCTGTAGTGCATGTAGGCAGCCACTACGACCCCCAGCCGGCCACGGTTCCCCTGCAGGCACACAGCAGAAGGGGTGTCATGGGGGCAGCGGGGCCTGTGAGCACCCAGGTACAGCCACCCCACACAGAGGCACACACTAATCCCTACATGCACACACCAGCCCACGGATGCCCCAACCCGTATCAGACACACACCAATCTACACGTATGTGCTGACACCTACCCACACCCCAAGCCACAAGCCACCACATTCCCTACATCTCTCAGCCTCTGAGGCTGCTTAGCCCCATCCCTGCAGCCCCAGAGACCCCCAGTGCCCCCATCACTGCGCCCTGGTGAGGGGTCCTGCCCACCTTGTTGTGCAGCACCACCACGTTGTGTGTGGCCGCGTTGAGCCACGTGTCCATGGCTTTGCAAATGCTGCAGATCTTCTCCAGCGCAGGGGTGTGCATGTCAGGCCACCCAAAATCCAGCACCTGAAAGGGGGGAGCAGAGTGGGGTCACATCCAGATGCACTCCCAAGCAGAGTCCCCAGCCTGGCAGAATGCAAAGCCCAGGGCACGTACCCAGGGTGGGCATTACTGTGTTGCTCTGACGTGTACCTCCCAGCTCCAAAACCCTGCACCCCACTGCCCAGATCCCTGGCCCAGAGAGGCCATCGTGGTCCCAGATCTCAGGCCTCTCACCCCAGGTTACTTGGCTCAGCTTCTGAGGGCTCCCCCATTGTCACAGGGATGAGGATAATGCCTTAGAGAGGCATCCAGGAAATTCCAAACAGCCAGTTTTGGGCTGAGAATGGGGAGCTGGGAGGGCAGTGGGAGTCAGGCTGAGATACCACAAACATCGTGTGAAGTCTCAGTGCTTTTCTCAGGGTTTTTCCCAGCTAGGTAGAATAGAAAAGGTGCTGTTCCTCCCACAGACATCTTGTAGCAGGGAGCTGGTCCTGCAGACAGGCCTGCCCTGAGGCCCCTAAGACCCCTGCTGCTTCTCACAGCTGTGACCCACCTTGGGGTGAAGTTTGTTGACATCACGTCTCCGCTCAGAGAGGTTGAAAAGCTTTAGGGAAGACAGAAAACAGAGTGAGAAGACATCTTCCTCTCTTGCTGCCACCTCACCTCTTCCTCACCCCAAAGCCTTCCCAAATCCTGCTATGAGAGGCTTCCCCGGATACATTATCCTGAGTAACACCTTGCCACAGGGCAATACAATGACCAAATCCTCCCAGGGGGTCTGAAAGGGACTGGTGATCTTCAATGAAGAAAAAATCTATCCACCACAGTGCAAAGACCCTCCCTCAACAGAGCCCAGAGGGAGACAAGGGTGCAGTATCCATCTCCTGCAAGCACCCATCCCCAGCGGCTGAGCGCCCCAGCCCCTTCCCCAGCCTGACGGGGACCTCGCTGTGCCCCTCACCACATAGTTGTTCCCATGCTTGGACTTGAGCATGTGGGCCACTTCACGGAGGTTGCTGGAGTAACTCTGCTCCTCAGCCGTGCTGGGGTAGGAGACGGCGATGATCCGCTCCGTGATGTACACCAGGTCCAGCTCACAGCTGCTCTCCATGGCTGCAGTCAGGCTCATGCTCCTGGGCAAGGGAGGGGACCACTGTCAAGACATGGTGTGGGGACCCTTCCCCACCCTGCAAGAGAGTCTGGGACACATGGGGACACAGCTGCCTACAGCCTTTCCCCTGCTCCCAGTCCTCTCCTGGGTGTGTTTTGGGGACCCAGGTTGGGGGTGGTGGGTCATAACCCCTGCGCCTTCTCCATTGGGAGCATTTCCCAGGTGTAGCACCTCTGGAGAAGCAGGTGTTGGTGGGAGGGAGCTTCAGGCAGAACAGAGATGGTCACCAGAAGGGGAAACTGAGGCAGCTACCTGGATGTTTTGCAGCGTGACTGCCCACTCCTGGGGGATTTTGCAGCATCCTAAAGAACCAGAGAGGAAAAGCAAATTACTGCCGTGACCCAGCCACACCCAGCACAGGGGTCCTGCTAGACCTGGGTGTGATGGTGCTGCCAAAGCCTCCCACCCCCACCACAACACCACACTGCACTGAGCATCTTAACACCCCCAAAATATCGCTGTCTCCAAATCCCACCAAGCATCCCAGCGGCACAAGCAGCTTGACACTGATCCCACAGGCAAAACCCAACTCTCACAACCCCAGTGCAGCTGGGACCAGCTGTCATGGGCACTGTGGGGCCCGTGCCTTGCCAAAGGGTCCCAGAGGACCTTCTAGGAGGATGCTGAGCAGGTAGACACAGTCTCAGGCATGTCAAAAGTCCCTCTTGTCTCTGTCAGGCTGCGGGCACACACGTGGTGGGTCAGAGCTGCTTTGGCCCTGCCCAGAGCAGGGGCAGGTTCACTGCCCAAGCAGCACTGAGGAGCCAGCCAGGCACGACAGTTTGCTTTGGCCCCAGCTCCACTGAGCCAAATGCCTGGAGGAAATGTTTGAGCTCTTGGAGCAGGAAACTTCTATTTATGCATGTTCTCCGGCCTCGAAAATTTCATCTGCAGCCGGCTTGCTCTGTGACTTTGTGACCTCAGCCGAAAAACAAAGCAGGGTTTCCAAAAAAAACCGCTGAGGAAAAACACACTTGCACCTCATTAATTTTAGTATCTCCAGCTAATAAGCAGAAGTCATTTAAAGATTCATCTCATGCAGGCAACATGCCTGGAAGGATCAGAAATAAGAGATGCATCCTGCCGCTGATTTCTGGGATGCCCCATTGGTCCCCAGAGCTGCAGGACTGCTGCCATTCTCCTTGGGGCTGCAGCATCCCACAACCAGCACACCCCCAAGGCAACAGGAGGAGGTGGGAGAGAGTTTTCCCTGACATCCTTTTCTTGCCACCTTCTGCCCACCCAGCACAGTCCCAGGGCTGCTCCCATGCGCAGTCAGCGTCACCCTCCACCAGCCTTGCATGCCCCTTTCAAGGTCAGGTTGCCCTGCAGAGCAGAGCCGGGCTCAGCAGCCCTGGGGCCTGGGGACAATGTCTCTCCTCCCAGCCAAAGCCACTCCAGAAGGCAGCAGGTTCACCTCAGTGCCCAGGGTAGTGACAACTCCCCCTCAGTGCTTGGACAGTAGTGACAATTTCCCCTCCAGTTTTTCCTCACAGTGCCCCAAATTGCCTGCTCACCCTAGAAATCCCCCAGCATTGCTGAAGGAAAATAAGGAGTTAAAATGCAACAAAAAGAGAGGCAAAACCTCTCCGGGGAGAGCCAGGGTGCATGGAACAAGCCTGAACCTAAATGTGGGCTCGTCCCTGCATCAGCCACCAGTGATCAGGATGGGATTCCCACCCTGGCTTCTGCAGTACCCCAAACATTCGTAACGGAGATCTCTGGGGTCCCACACACCCACCCACCCACCAGGGGAGCCTCATCAGTCCATGTCACCCCACCCAGCTGCAGCAGCTTCCCAAAACCACAGTCTTTCCCAACAGAGAGCTGACATGGGGAAACCAGGACTCACCCCCAGCTCACTTGCAAGGGTAAACTGAGGCACAGGAGGGCAAGCAAGCTGGGGACACCAGAGTCCCTCTCCCTCCCCATACCTGGATAGCGGCAAGCCCCTTACTAATCCATTTCCACGCCATGGCGGGTCCACTCCTGGCACCCTCCAGACCCGTGAGAGTGGGTGCCCACAGCCAGGGCCCGCCAGTGTCCCCCTCCCTGTCGAGAGCCCTTGAGCTCTGCCCGCTCCCCGAGCCCTGCCCTGCTCCCCCCTTCCCAACCGCAGCCGCGCTGCGTCTCTGCCGCCAGCCCCTGCACAAGGAAGAGTCAGCCTGCGATCAGCTGATAGGAGCAAGCACTCCTGTTATTAAACACTCCTGCCCGCCGCTGCGCTGGGAGACCTTGCAAACGTCCCCTATGGAGAGAGACTCCAGCCAAGCCAGTATAACCCAGTCCAGCCCAGCACAGAACAGGCTGGTCCCAGTCACTTTGGGTTGAGGATCCCTCAGCCAACCCCATCAAGAATATGCCTTCCAGTCCCAAGCTAGCCTAGCATGTCCCCAAGCTCCTGGCAGCATCCAAAACCTGCCGGTCCCTTCTGCTTGGAAAGGGTGACGAAAGGCAGGAGAAAAGCTTCAGAAATACCAGGAAACTTCCCCGAAAGACAGCAAAGCCAGCAAAGTTGGTTTCTGACTGGATTCTTCTAGCTGGGGATGCTCTTTATCAGGGTTGGAAACATCTGGACAACCAAAGGGATGAGGCAATGGCAGATCTCAGGTGAGGAAGGCTTTCATCCTCTTCTTCATGAGAACCATCATGCCTCTATCCCTGGGGTCCCAGCCCCAGCACGCAGGGAGATCGGTAAGCTGGCTGCGGGCAGGGGGGAAGCTGTCCGCGTTGACTTTGGCAGCGCATTTGTCTACCCTGTCTTAGTAATTTCATGTCCACAGATTAAATAACAGATCCCCAGCTCCAGTACAGGAAAGCCAGCTTTGCAGCAAAAGCCTCGGCCCCCAATATGCTGGGCTCCACCGCCGCCTCTGCCACCAACCCTGGGCATCTCGCTTGGCCTTTGGCACGGCCATCATCGCCTTGGCTGGCAGGGACAGAGGACTTCAGGGTCTCAGGTATGTTGGGAAACTACAGGAGCATTCCAGGTTGAGGGATTTTGGCTGCAGGGGGTGCTTGCAGCAATGGGACAGGTATAAGTAACCCCTCAGGAGGTCCTGAGGCAGAGATCAGCCTCTGTGACTGGTTGCACTTACCAGGACTTCTACCTGCTTGGTGATGCTCTCCCCCGGGGATGGCTGCAGGCAGGAGCAAGGAGAGGGTGAGAAAAAGGCAAGCAAGAGAAGAGAGATTGAGAGAGAGACACACACAGAGCGGGGCCAGGGTCAAAAGTTCCCCCTGGCTATTTCTGGCGCTTCCTAGGAAATGCACCATGGTCTTGTTTCCTTCCCTGCCTGCCAACATGAAGCTCTTCCTGAAGGTCGGGAATCCCCCAAAACCCAAGTGCAGAGCTGGGATACTCAGGTATCAAGGATGCTGCCATTCTGCCTCTCAGCCATCACCACTGGCACTGCGCCACCGTTCCCAATGGGAAATACTTGGCTGAACCCTGAGCCTGCACTCTGATGGGCACCTGGTTCCCCCCACATCCCTGGGATTCCAGATGGATCCTCCATGGTCAGAGCCTACAGCTAGGAAGTAAAAAACAGGGCAAGCCCAGTGCAGTCCCACACCCAGCCTGGCCACTGGCCACCAGCAAGACCAGCTCCCCAAGATAAGCGTGATCCCACAGGGCCAGTGAAGGATCCCAGCGGGAGCAGAGCCAGGGCCTGAGATGCTCAAAATAGGGAAAATTTGGCACTGGAGAGAGCGCTGAAAGGAAGCTGGGGACAAGAATTAACTTCCTGGAGTGGGGGAAAGTGTCTGGACCCCAAATACATGAAGCAGGAGACTGATACCTCTGTCTGGGAATGGTGGTTGTGGTGCCTGGGGTGGCACAGCAAAAGGACCCAGCTGGGTGGGTCCCCAGATGGGAGTCTCAGGACCAGGAGGATGGAGGTCACCCCCAAAAACAGGCTGCTCTACTCTTGGCAGCAGGGCCAGAGCAGACATTTCCACTCACGAGACAGGGCAAACCCCTTTCGATTTCCTCCCAAAGCCACAGTAACGGTCCCAGCTCGAAGCCAACATATTTTTGCCGTCGATAAGTGCCCAAGGAGGTTGGCAGGGACAGGGGGTGCAGGCAGAGATTAAACCCGGGGCAGATAACCACCATGGGGCCCCAGGGCAGGCAACATGCTCCACTACTACCCCATGCCCTTGCTCACTGGGCTCTTGCACTGCCCTCACGAGCTTGCAGGTGGTCATCCCCCTTACACTCACTTTCCAGGTGAGACCCCTGCCCAGCTATGGGGTGCCCAGCCCAGGGCCCCGTGTGAGGCACGGATAGTGAGGCACTGCCAGGCTGCCGAGCCCCAGCTGAAACCCTGCCAGGGCCTCCTCTCCCCGGTGCCTGCCCCAGCAAGCCTTGGCACACGTCTGTAGCGAAAAGGAAGGGCTGCCGCATTGGCCCCAGGCTATGCCAGCCTCCCCACTGCCCGTGCCTGCTCTGCCTGCTGCCACGGGCATGGCCAGGCTGGGGACGGGGAAGGAGAGCTGCTCTGCTGGCAAGATGCTGCCTGGTAGGCACGATGGTGTTATGCTTCCCAAACCTCTTGCTGGGCATGGGCCGGCTCCAGGTGACATCCCAGTGCTCTGTTACCCCCAGAGCCCAGTCACGGCCTGGAGAAGTATGACAAAGGACTGTGGCTGTCTGCCCAGCACCCCCACATCCGCCCTCCCCAGGAGAGGGTGAACGGAGATGATGCGTCCAGCTGTTCTCCTGGTATCCAGAGAGGACAGGGTGGGAACGGCCCGTGCGACACCCTGGCCCCAGCAGATCATTAAAGACCCCCAGGAGAGACAATAGTAAAGGGTGACAATAACAAGAGCTGCAAATGCATGGCCTTGGGGGCCCCGAGCCAAAGGCACATCTGGTACAACCATCTCCGGGTGTGCAAGAAACCGCCCCAGATCTGGCCAGGGAGGGAAGGCCCTCTGCGCCAGGGGACCCCGGAGCCCTCGATGGTCACGTCCTGCCTGTCCCTCTATGCAACCCTGCAAGCCCCTCTTCCCTGAAAACTCCAGCTCCAGGAGTCCATGATGGCTGGGCTGCTCCAGCTTGTGCTGCTCAGCTGTGGGATGCCCTTCAGCCAGCAATGGTGGGGGGCACAGCAACAAAACGGGGATGCCCTTACCCCCAGCTCATGACCCCTGTGGCTTAGAGGGTGGAAGACTCGCATTCTGAAGCCCAAGGACAGAGAAAGCCCCCTACCCAGAGCAGGATGCTTTAGCATCCCCAGAGCCCTGGCTGTCACCCATGACTCACAGTGGAGGTGTCACTTACCAGCTCATAGTTGACAGTTGGGGAGCAGGGGGTCACAGCCTGCAAGGAAGCAGAAAAGAGCCAGGATTAGTCCCTGAAGACCCTTGTCCAACATATAGCATGGGAAGAGGCTGGAATGCAGCATTCAGCCCCCACCCATCCCACAGGGAAAACAGCACCCACCCAAGCAAGTGACAGGGGCACTGCTGCCACTGCTGCCAGGCAGGGGCATAGGCAGCATTCCAAGGCCAAGGCTGGCTTCCTGGGAATGGGGGCAGGCTCAGGGCCATGGCAGCTGTGCCATTCGTCCTTGGCCAGGGAGCCAGGACAGCCCCAGCCCCAGCCCCAGCCCGGGTGGGCACAGTGGGCACAGTACGGCATAGCGCAGGGCGGACGCCTGATGGCGAGAGCAGCTCCTGGAACAAACCCCAGCCCAGCCTCGTGAGCTCCTGCAGCCGCCAGCTGAACAGCCCGGCTATTGTTACCTTAATTACCAGCGGCAATTACTGACAATTAACCTTGGGTTTTGCGTGCACCCCAGTCCGTCGGGAAGCAGCAGCATGCCAGGGTGGGAGAGACAGCGCCTGCCGTCAGTGCCGGGGCAGTGGGCACCCGCACTCCAGCTCTGTGTTGGCCCAGAGATGCCAACATTAGTGGGAGGGTGTGATTCGGGGCACCTTGTCCTCTACAAACCCCACCAGGAGCAGTGACCCTCAGTCAGCCATCCCCTGCCCCATCCCAGCATGGAGCCAAGATGACAGATACCACTCAGGAGCTGGTCCTCTACGATGGCAGCACGGGCACCCACTGCACCCCACTCTGCCTCTCCTGCCCTGGGCCACAGAAAGAAGGATTTACCCCAGGCACCCCACTTGGAGCACCCATATCCCATCCTATCCTGGTCCCCAGAGGGTGATGTCCAGCGCCTGCTCTGCTCCCCGGCTGCCAGCCTGTTCCCATCCCATCTCGCTGTTTTCTTCAGGGGTTCCTCCTCCTCCCGCTCCCTTCCCCTGCGCATTATTATTATGATTTTATTCTAATGCAGAAACGCTTCCATAAAAGGCCCCTTTCCCTGCCCCGCGGCGCTGGCCCCGCGCCAGCCTCCCTGGAATGTTCTCCGGCAGCGAGCCGCTGCTGCGGACGGAGCCGATGAGGGCTGTGCCGTACCCTGCACCGTGCCCCGCACACTGCCGTGCTCTTCCCCTGGGGATGCTCAACAAGCGCCCCTGACCCCGCCCAGCCCCAGCTACAGGGCCAGAGATGGGGGGAGATGCGCAGCTCCCCCACCACGGGACACACTGGTCCCACGGCCAGGTAGGGTCCGTGCCCAGCCCTCCTCTGCTGTCGGCATGAGGAAGTTTGCAGGCTACAAATGCACCTCTGGCCGGAAAAGAGAAAAAACTGGGTGCCTGTGGTTGTATTTCCCTGCCCTTGAGGATTCTCCGATGTCTAATATGGGCTTGTGCTGACCCAACACCACTCTTCCCATCCGCAAGAGACGGCAACCCAGGCTGTATGGCACTCTCGCATCCCAGAAAGGCAGTTTTACAAGGACTGCAGGAATGTAAAGCTGTTTCCAGATTCCATCCCTCTCCCAAGTTTGGCTCAAACATGCCCCCAGTTCAAGGAGAAGAAGGAAGATCCTGCCCCAGACAATGGACCCCTCCCTAGGGAAGCTCCTGACCTAGAGGTGCACAAGCACCCCTCCTGCCCCACGGGACCGGTGAGAGAATCACTCCACACAGGACTGCAGCGACCCCCAGAACAGCCACCATCTCTGTCTTCAGGGATCCCTGCATCCCTCGGTGCAGGGAGGGCTGGGACAGGCAGGGGGACCCGCACGCCCCTGGCCCAGGCTTCACTTTGCCGTGGCAGACACAGCGGCCTTTCTTCTCCCCCTCACCGGTGTTTGCATTCCTGCCGGCTGGCCCCCGCCGCCGACCCCGCCGCCCAGCAGCCCTGCCCAGGAATGCGAGGAACGAGGCGCAGCAGAGCTNTCGCAGCCCCATCCCTCCCAGCAGCCACATCCCACAAGCTGCTGCCTTAAGACCCGAGTTTTGCCAAGCAGAAAAATCAGTTTCCCAGAAAACGAGGCCCCGTGACCACGAGTGATAGGACTCTGATGTCTCATAAAGGGTTGTGCACACCCTGCAGCCTTCCGCTGGAAAGCGATGATGGGCTCCCTCGCTCATCACCAGCTGTCACTATACCTAGAGAAACTCGATACCCTTGACATGTCCAAGCCCAGAAATAAACACCTGGCTGGCAAGCCCCTGACAGTCCCTGGCCACGCCGCCACAGCACAGAGTAGTTCATGAGATCCCTCTTCCACCTAACCCTTCCAGCTGCAGCTCAGGGACTGACCTGTGCACCACGACCTCGACAGGACTTCAGCACCATTTCACAAGAACTGAGCGAGGCTTGAGGAATGCAGACATCCACCTCGGACCCAGGGATGAGACATCTCAGAGACTTTTACATGCTGCAACCACCACTCACACTTCTCTCCCCCAGCATCTCCTTCCTCTCCCTCCTCCTCCCTCAGAAAACAATCCTTGCACCCATGGACGTGCCCAAGGCCGCTGCCGGGTGTTGCTCCAGCGGAGCATCCCCATGGGTTGTAGCCCCAACCTGAAAGATGCCAGCAGTGCTGGAGGAAAACAAACCTCCATGGAGGGGCCCTGTGATTCAGGAACAGGCTGGATCAGTGCAGTACTGGACGCGCTGGGGTCTCCCCAGCTGGGCTGCTGGAGCCGGGCAAGCACTGGCCCACAGCCCACAGCATGGTCCGTCCGGCGGCTGGTGGGTGATCCAGGCCCATCTCTGACGCATATCCCTTCCTTTGGGTGGCGGTTTTTGTTTTTCCCTTCCCCAGGAGCTCCGATAAACATTCCGGAGCCGGACGATATCCGGGCTGGTGCTGACCCTTACTGTGCCAGGAGCAGATGCAGCACAAGCCACCCTAGCCCTCACACAGACCTCAGCACACCAGAGATGCTTCCCATGGCCAGGCACTGAGATGCTGGCAAGCCAGCCCAGCTGGTGTGGTTGGTCGGAGCTGGAGGCATGCTGTCAAAAGGGACACTGACATCCCAGACCCTCCCAAAGCAAGGCAGCATCAGGTAGACCTTCATGACCCCACTACTCAGAAAGGATGTGGACACCAAGAGAGAGAAGCAAGGCACCCTACTCCCTCCAGCCCTGGAAGTGGTTCCCCTGCCCAAGCCACCCTGCGGTCTGGAAATGCAGCTGTCAAAGAGGAACGTGACTCAGTGGCCACATTGGCGTCCCACAGGACAATGCTAGGGCAGCATAAATGCCAGCTCAGCCCATGTGATCCCACCTCATGGGGTCCCACATCACCCCATGAGGGACCACTTCCTCCCAAGCAAGTTCATCTCAGCTTTGTGCCACCTACATCCCAGCTGGGCTGCAAATCACTTCCCCATGAACCCCACCATTCTCTCACCCTGAGACTCTGCCTCAAGCAAAGGGGGTCCCAGGGACAGCCACAGGCCACAGCAACTTCCCCAGCCATCCTCAGAGCCTTTCCCCTACTCACCAGTCCCTCCAGCCCAGCCACAGCCACCAAGCCCTGCCAAGCCCTCTCTTAGGCACAGTGTGGGGTAAAGTGTGAGCTGCCATTGGGCACCTCACAGAAGACACTTTCAGGGGACAGGCTGGGACCACCAAAATGGGGATGTTGGGGAAGGTTTTTCCCTCTCCAGCACCCCTGCTCCCCAATTCCCAGTGTGACCAGCTGCAGCATCCTTCTCTCCTGCCAGGCATAAGGGACTACGGGGTCTGTTCTCTGGTCACCCCCCTGCCCTGCACAGGGGTCAGGTATCCTCTGCCCACACCACGTGCTGGCTGCTCCTGCCCTTACATTTTTTGCAGCTCTGGCAAAACTCCTGTTTATGCAACATGTCCCCGGCGGGAGGACGGTATGTTTCCATGCACGCCCGCTCCCCCCCCCACCCCAGCTCCACCCTGCCCAGCACAGCCCCGATGTGCAAGGCACAGCGCAGCCACACGGAGCCCCAGACCACCGGCATGGGGGTCCCTGGAAGGGGGCAGCACCCCGTGAACCACACAGCCCCTCTCTGCCCCCACCGGTACCCCGGGGTGCTGCTTTTGGGACTTCTCCCATCGGGTGGGAGTAACTGGCAGATGTGCCGAAGGGCAGGGGAGCGGCTTGGCCAGCGGCTCAGGGTGAGTCAGACCGGGCTGATGCTGGGGCACGGAGGTCTCACCGCTCCCAGGCTTCCCAGACCACCCTTCAGCTGGGTCAGGGACTGTCACTGTGCCATCTCCTCCATGCCTGGATGACTGGACAGCACCCATACCAGGGCAGAGGCCACCAAGTCTGCCCCACCCTTGCATTTGCCAAGAGATGCCAGTGGCACCAGGGAGGGTACCATAGGGCAAAGAGCCACCCAGGGATGTCCCCCAAGCTGGGACAAACGCTATCTCCTCTGTCTCTGCCTTGGTATGTTGACGAGGAGCCGCCCTGTGGCCCATCCCCGCCAGGAAGGCGGCAGCAGGACCAGGACAGAGGTTACCCGGTACACACAGCCCTGCAAATCAGGGATGAAATGCCACAGAGGACATCAGCCATTCCACCCCACAGTGGCCATGAGGGCCACCACTGGCACCCCAAGACTCCCCGGGACACACGGTGCACTGGAAGGGTGATGGCTCCCAGCAGGCCATGGCTGGCCTGGCCAGCAGCCCTGGCACAGAGATAGGGGACAGGACAGAAAAACAACGTACATAGAAGCTTCAAGGGGTTGCAATGGAGGCAGCTGCACCAAAATAGCCCTGGTCTCAACCCAAATAAGGGCAGGTCCCGGCTCCGGGGCAGTTTGAGCAATCAGCCTCAGTGCTGCCAAGTGCAGATGAGGGGAAGGGAGAGAAGGTAGCATCCCTGACCCTGTTTGGGGGAGAAGGGTGTTTTTGGGGGTCAGGAGGGGGACAGAGATGCCTCCACATGACCAGGACAGGGACTGTCCCTACTTTGCTTGCAGGCTCTGGCTCGGCACGAGGCCGGCCACAGGCAGGGATGTGCTGTGCTTCAGTGCCTAAAAAGGCAACATCTGGAGGCAGCAGGTCTGGATCCAGCCCCACGGGCCAGCACGCGCCTGCCTGGCTCTGGCCCCGCAGACCCAGCTCTGCCCTGCTCTGCCCTGCTCCGCTCTGCTCTGCCACCAGCACCACCCCCGTGTGCTGCCACCCCACTGTGGGGATACCCCTCAGCCCAGTCTCACAGGGACCCCACAACCAGCCTAAGGGAGAGCATGGGGTCACTGTCCCCCTCTGCACCAGCCTTCCCCGAGAAAAAGTACCATGATACCCCCACCCTGTCACCAACTCCCCAAGAGTCAAACCAGACACCAGGGACGGGCTGGGAACAGAGTCACAACCAGGACTGGCTGGGACAGACTCTGCTGCAGGGGGTTCACCAGGACTGCTCCATGAACAGGTTCTTACACTGGATTGGTGAATGCAAGGATTCTTACATGGGATTGGGCAGCAACTGGATTCTCATCTGGGGTTGGTCTGTGCATGGATCCTCAACTGAGACTAGTAAATGCATGGATCCTCAAACAGGATTGGCCAGCACATGGATTCTGACATGGGATTAATCACTCCACAGAGTGTCCCAGAGGACTGGTCAATCCACGGACTCGGACAGGTGATTGGTCAGAGCACTGATTCTCATGCAGGATTGGTCAGAGCAGCGATTCCCACACGGCATTGGCCAGCACATGGATTCTCACACGGGATTGATCAACAAATGGATTCCGACATGGAACTGGCTGGAGCACTGGTCAGCACGCCAGCCTGTCAGCAGTCTGTGCCCCACCCTGAGCCCCGTGCGGGATCCTCCCCACAGAGCCCCTCTGGTGGAGCATGAGGCGAACCCCCTTCTGTGCACTCAGACCCCGCTGCACGCTCTGGGCTGCCTCCCAGCAGCAGGGGCACCTGACAGTGCCCATGAGTCTGGAACCGACCTCGAGGGGTGGTTAAGGTGCCAAAATAAGCCCTCAAGGGGTCTTAGCCCCCCAGTACTGAGCCCAGGGGCTGTACTTGTGAGGGAAAGGCCCAAAGCAGATGGAGACTGGAGTCAGTGCTGTGTCCTCACCCTGCAGGGCAGAACTGAAAACACTGCAATGAAACTGAAATGCTGAGCAGCACCTCCGAAACTGGTGTCGCCGTGTCTGCAGCTTTGAGGAGATGAGGGAATAGGAGAGAAAAGTGGAGACAAAGATACTCCCCCAAACCAGGAGCTGTGCTGTGGGACTGCTTTTCTCTCTCGTGTCCCAAAACCCATCAGGGAAGCTCCAATGCTGATCAGGGACTGCTGGCACCGTGACTGGATACCCTCGAGATATCCTGCATAATGTCAGGGACCAGACAGTGGCAAAGCAGGAAAGAGGGTGGCCAAGGGCAGGGACAAATGGACTCCCCAACTTGGGACCCCAAAAGGGGGGGTGGAGGAGCACAGCTCCAAGGCCCAGCACCCTGCCCGGGGCCAACAGGATCACTAACAAAGTGGCTTCATTAGAGAGGATTAGAGCTGGAGGCTCGTTTTCTACCGCTCCACTTTCCCTGGGGGTTCCTTCAGACTCCAGACACGACACACGTTGTCTTCCCAGTACCAACACGCTGTAGGGACAAGAGATGCCCGCTTGTTTGCCCCCCAGAACCCCCAGCCTCAAGTGCCACGAGCACCCAGGGGGCGCAGCCACTGTCACCCCGCTGTCCCTGCCAGCTGTCCCCAGCGCACACACTGGGGTCATCGGTCCCGCACCAGGGCTGCCCCCAGCGCCGAGCGGGCTCAGGCGCCCGGGAACGGAGCACTTATGGTTTTTTTTTCCTTGTTTTCCCCTTAAACCCAAACGGGCTGATGCCTCCCTCGCTCGGCCGTTTCCTCTCCCAGAAGCACAGCCCAAAAACATCTGCGCCGGGACCTGCCCTGGCGGAGTTAACCCTCTGCGGGC
>VZRF01004980.1:297977-312884 GCA_013396875.1 Vireo altiloquus
AGAAGACGCAAACCCCAGTGCCTGTGTGCCCCCCCCCGGGGCCCCCCGAGAGTCACCGGCCCTGGCGAGGCGAGGAGAGGGGCACGGGGGGCACGGCCCCCGGAGCCGCTCACAGGTCCCAGCCGGCAGCAAACCTGCCCTCGCCCCCTGCCCAAGTCCTCCTCCCTGCGAGCACCGCAACGCCCTCTTCGAGCCCCCCCGCACCCCGAGACCCCCTCCAGTGACCGAAAACTGCGGACCCTCCCCCCAACACGGGGGGGCAGCAGCCCCCTGCACGCACCGCCCCATCGCCGCTCGCATATCACGCGTGGCCCCCGCCCCCCGGGAGAGATGACACCCCCTCCAGCACCCCCCCGTCCGGGGGGCCTGCGGACCCCTGTGCCCTCACCGCCCGCCCGTACCTGGTTCATGACGCTCCCGAAATCCATCCGGGGTCTCGCCTGCCTACATCCGAGAGGGACGGCACCGCAGCCTCACCTGGCCCGGGGGGCGCGGGGGCCGGCCGGAGGGGCCNAGGAAGGAAGGAGGGAGGGAGGAGGGAGGGGAGGGAAGGAGGGGGAGAGCCGAAGGGTTTCGCTCCCCACGAGCGGGACCCCGGCGATGGAGGGGCGCAGAGAGGTCCCGCCGGCTCCCCGCTCCCCTCCGCACCCCCGGGGCGGCCGGGGGCTGGAGACCCCGGGGGCGCCGGCCCCGGCCCTGGGGAGGAGTGGGGTCCCGGTCGACTTTTTCCACCACTCCCCTCCCTTCTCTCGCTTCTTCTCCCTCTTTCTTCTCTTCCCTCTCCCCAGCTGCACGGCGCGCTCCAAGTCCAGCCCCGCTCCGCTCCCCTCGCCTCCCCCAAAAACGCCCTTAAAGGCAACCGGGAGCCTGACTCGAGCAGCTAGCCCTGGGGCAGGGGTGCCGGCAGGTGGGCAGACCCCCCCCCACAAAAAAAAAATTACCCCCACACACACCTCCACCAGCTCCCCCTTCAAAACGCCTGGCACCCGGTGCCGAGGGGCCGCGGGGTGCAGCGGGGTCGGGGCCTTATCGCCCCGCGTGACGCCACCGGCGTCCCTGTGCCCTTGGCGGGGGGGTGGCAGGGACCGGTGTGTGGGGCCCTGCTTGGGGCCTGCCTGGCACCCCCTGGCACAACTTGGTGCCCTCCTCCTGCCATATGCGGAACCAAGTACCCAACTAGTGGTCCTTGGGTGTCCCACACCCCCAGTGTTGGGGAGGATGTGAAGATTTATCAGCCCGCCTCCCAATTAAAAATCAAAGCCAAAATGCTGGAAAAGCCCCGTGTGTCCCTCAACATGTGAAGTCATGCCCATCCCCCCTTGCCTGTCCCAAACCTGGAGTGTGCCCAGCATCCCCCTGGCCTTCGTCCTGTCTCCCTTCCTCCTCTTTCCTCCTCCTCCTCCTCAGGGGGCTGCATGTTGATGGATGGAGCCCTGGTCTCCCTGGCTGCCCCTGGGGCAACCCAGCCCCAGCCCTGCTGTACAAGCAAGTGCTGAGTGCCAGGAGACCCAACAGCAAAAAGGGGAAGCCCACCAGCAGCGGCCCAGAGAGTGGCGAGCTGGCCAGGGAGGCAGCAAGCCAGGCACCCGGCCCAGTGCTGTTGACATTTTCTCACCCAACGCCTCCCCGTTCCTGTTTGCATTTCCGTCCTGAAGCCGTGGGCTCAGCCAAAAGGCTGGAACTGGCTCTGCTGGAGTGGTGCAGGACCCCAACACCCCTCCTACCTCACCACCCCCTCAGAAGTCACCAAGAAGGGGTCTGTGGTAAGGGGGTCTCCCTTTGCCCTCCTCCAAGTCCCCCTAGGGTACCACTCCTGTGAGTACACTCCAGCTCCAGGAGATCTCTCCCAGCCCCTCCAGGCCTCAGTTTCCACAGCAACCCAACAGTGCCATGGGATGGGAGCACCAAAAGGCACTGCAGACTCTTCCTGCTGTCAAGGACAGCGCCAGAGCCAAACATCTCTGGAGGGCATCTCCTCACACTCCTCCCAAGCAAGCACCAGCCAGCCTCTCTGCCCTCCCCAGCACCCAACAGCAGAGGGTCAGATCCCAACAGCCACCACTCTAGGGACAAAACCCCATGGCCAGGATCCACTGACACCCCTAAACAAGTCTCACCATCACCACAGCCCACAAAAACCAGTCATCCGAAAAAGATGGGAGAGCTGCAACAAGGGTGGAGGGGCAAGGAACATCCTGCACCAGCGGAGCACAGCATGGACCCCTGCTCAGCTCTAGCACAGACCCCTGCACAGGCCCCAGAACCCAAACTCCTCAAGAGGAGGCCACAGGATGGCTCCCAGGCCCTGGGAAACATCAGCAGAGGAAGAGCTGGAGCCAGATGGGAAAGTCTGCTGAAAAATTCAGCAACTGAATGGGATGGAAATGAGTGGGTGAGCGAAGGGCACTGATAGCATGTCCCTGTCCTAGTCCCTGGGGCAGTGACAGGAACTGTCCCCTGGGAACATGACGTGTCCCTTTCACAGGACACAGCCAGAGAAGTCCTGACAACATCCTTGAACTACAGCTTCCGAAGTATCTCCCGGAGCCATAGGGTCAAAGTGCCAGTGAGAGCAAGTCCAGCGGTCTGCAAAGTGGCTCCAGTGACTCCAAGCCCCCCCGAAACAAACCTCCCCCCACATGAAACTGCTCCTCTGTGACCCAAAACAAACACCCTTGAGCATCATTACCCCAGATGTCAGTGGAAGAAAGGAGACCTGGAGACCAGGTACCCAGGTGCGGTTCATCTCTCGAGATGAAAGCACACAGGAGATGAGCCCCAGTGCAGGGTCTGTAGAGCCCCTCTTGAGCCAGACCTTTCAGCTGTTTTGGAACCAGTGCCACCTCTTGGAGGGTCCTGGGAGCACCCTTCCCAGGTCAGGTCTCAGGAGGGGTGGCCATGGGGGATGCAAGCTGGTTTGGGAAAGGAGAAAATCAGTGGGAAAAGAGGCAGGCATGGACCATGCTTCCCACCGCAGCAGGGCTCTGGGAAGATGGATGCAGTCCTGGGAGCTGCCAAAGAGGGAGGCTGGTGGTCCCCGCTGCCTCATCTGACACCTCCCAGGCCTATCCTGGCCAATGCTCACCAGTGTGGCAAGAATGGCCAGTCTCAGCACCCCCTCTCCCCTGCCCACCCTCTCTGTGCAGCACCCCGAGGGTGCAGAGGAGGGCCCCAAGTCCTCCAAGCAGGCGAGCCGGCCCCCCACTGGAGCTGAGAGGCCGAATATTTGGGCAGTGACGTAAAGAAGGGGAAAAAGGAAAGAGGCAGGGAAAAAAAAAATACAAAACCCCCTCCAGGAGCTGCTGCACAAACACGACCTGGCACAGCACCGGGGCAGGGCTGAGCCCCACAGCCCCCATCCCTCCACCCCAGCTGGGCCCATGCCAGGGTCAAGGACATATTCCTGCACTATTCCTTCCCCCCCCACCCTGCCCACTCTGTTGTGGAGATCAGGAGTGTTGCTAATTACCTGCGCCAAAGCACTGGGGGTGGCTTTGAACAGGGGCACTGGGGACAGGGACCTGACGGGCAGCTCCCATGTGACCAGTACGTCATCCCCTCGACAGCACCCAGAGGAGGCAGAGTGGCTGGGGCAGGGAGCAAGGACCGGACAGCCACAAGTGCCTTAGCAAGAGCCTGCCATGGCTGGGACACGGATATCCCCTCCTTGCGTCCCCTGCTACTGGCACAGCCACCAGAAACCTGCAATGTGCTCCCTGGCCATGCCCCCCAACACTGCCTGGGCCCCTGGCCATGGCACAGCTGCAGGGAGCCAATCACCAGGAGTCAAGTCTGCCCAGAAGTGGCACACCGCTCCTTGCCTCAGTTTCCCTTCCAAGTTCTGACTTGCTTTACAAGCAGGGGGTATCCCCAGCACCAGCTGAGGTGTGGCACATCCCCTTCACCACTACCACCACCACCCACCCTGCCATGGGCCCTACAGGGTGCCTCCGCCACCGAGGGCCTATCAACGCCGCGGGCACTGGGAGTGATTGCTCTGGCCAGGACATGCCTCGCTGCCTGGCCCTGGCCTTGCTCCAGCCCCTGGTTTAATGATGGACAAACCCGCCCCCCTGGAGTCCCATCGCAGGGGGCACTTGAAAAACAACCTAGGCCTGGCATGAGGCCAGCGGGGATGGATGGCAGCAAACTGGGAGCACATGCGTGTGACCGCCCGCCTGTGTGCGAGCATGCTTGTGCACACAGATGGATTTTCTTGCACACACGTGCATTTCCCTGCAGCTCATGCACTTGCGTGTGTGTCTGTGAGCACACAGAGTCATGCACACACACGTGTTCACACATGGCCCAGCAGCCTGGCATGGCTCCAATGCGCACTTTCAGCTTCCCAGGAAGACACTGGGAGACAACCTCTGGACCCCTTGGCCCCATGCTATGTGATGTGCCTCAGTTTCCCCTCTTGGCACAGCCCAGCACCCCCACCCCCAGAGCACCAGAGGGCCCCTGTGTGGCAGGGGCGAGCAGGGCAGGCTGGAGTCTTGCCAGGCCCAGGGGCTGGCACAGGCGCCATTTCCCAGAACCAAGCACCAGCAATCGCCAGCTGATTCGGCAGCCAAACACCAGAGCGCTCCCTGTTCCCCAGCCAAACCGTCCACCACAGGGCCAGCTCCTGTTACAGGAAGCAGCATCGTCCCCCATCTTTTCTCAGCCTCTCCAACCAGCATGACAGCCACAATCAGAGTGAAGGCATTCCCAGGGACAGGGACACTCCCAGGATATCCCTTGATTTGGGACATGCCTGTATCACCCCACTGCTCGGAGCATCCTCGGCCAGGAGAGCAGTGTCACCACCAGATCGTGGCTGTGCCACTACTGGCACGTGCCAACACAGGCTCACCCACGCCTGAATGCAGCCACAGAAGTACTGCACTCCACACCACGTTCCCTGCCTCCAGCTGGCCCCAGGCAGGGCTCTGTGACTCAGTTTCCCCACTTTTCAAAGAAAGATACACCCACGCAGCTTTGGGCAGGCAGTTTTGGTGCAGGGAAGGAGGGAGGGGGCAGGCTGTGTGTGTCACATACATACCAGTGTCCATCCATCCAACCGTCCCTCTTGGAGAGAGGGAGGGAGGTTTGCTAAGCAAGGAAAAATCCCTGAGCGGAGGCGCAGGGCGCAAGAAGGGCCTTACATGGGCATGGGAGCAGTGTTGTGCTTCCCCGCTGATGAGTGTGCAGCTGCCCTGGCCCCTCCACAGCCACCCACAGGCACGGGGCATCCCAGCAGCATCACTGGCACCACAGGGCAGTGGGTTCCACCACTGTTCCCCCACTGTCTTTTGGGCAGGATGGAAACTTGAGGGGTGCAGATCACTGCCAGGGCACAGGTCCTGCCCTCCCTGGTACAGCTCTGCCTGCTCACTGCTTTCTCATGGAGGTGGCACTCACCAGCACCCCAAAAGCTCCCAGGTATCCCCACATACACTCCAGTGCCCCCCTTCCCATATCCCCATCACACCTATGGTACCCCCTGGCACCCCACACTGACTACCAGCAGTGCAGCTCTTTACACCCCACCCAGAGCCCCATCTCTCCCCCCTCCCCTATACCGAGTTCATTTGAGGTTTGTAAATGGGCGCTTTCCCCTGGCTGGGCCGGGATGCAGCTGGCTGGAGCTGGCCATGCTGGGGAGCAGAACAAAGAGGTGGAGGGGGATAAATATGGGGACCAAGGAGAAGACACTGCCAGTAGCACGGTGGGGCAGACTCCGGGATCAGGAGACACCAGAGCCAGGGGACACCAGGACCTTGGCAGCATATCCAGGGCAGGAAGAGGAAGCATTGTGGGGCGCAGCTGCCAGCACTTTAGAGGTGAGTCCCTCTCCAAAGAATCGTGGAGGTGCAGGGGTTAAACATGAGGGACTTCAGGTGTACAAGAGGCCATTTTTGCTCCATGCCAAGCCTCCTCCCCACACGCACCCTCCCTGGAGACCCCACAATAACAAGCCGGCGTGTGAGTCAGCTGGCCATTTGCCCGACCGGAGGAGCCCCTCCCTGGGCGCTGGCCCAAAGGAGCTCCGCGGAAGGCCCCTGGCCCTGGCCCCATGCATGCTCCCCCCAGCAGCACACCCCTCGGCTAGCTGGCCCCACCGAGGGGGCTCTAGCTTCCAGCAAGCGTGGGAAGGGTGATGGAGGCTAATGAAATGCAGACGGCTGCGAGAGCGAGACACGGGCTGCCCCTGTGCAGTCTCTCCAGCTGCTGGGACCCTGGTATGAGCCCCCTCTTGGTGTACAACCCCCTATCAGACATCAGAGAATCCCCACTGCGTTCGCACCCAACACGCGCTTCCTGACACTCCCCCCTGCCTGGAAACCACTGGCAGATGCTCCCTGCCACTGCCTGCCGTACCGCGGGCATCCCCTCACCACGCACCCCCCTCAGCTCTCCCCACAGCACCCCGGCAAGGCCATCTTCTCTGGCCTCACCTTTCCTGGCACCTTTGCCACAGGCTGCCCGGGGTGACACAGGGTCCTGGGGCTGGCACAGCTCCACTAAGCCTCCCAGCCACCTTCGCCTGGCCCACTCAAGGCCCAGGTTACCCCATGGTCTCCACTTCCCCCAAAAGCCCAGCCAGGACTCGGTGCCAGGGCTGCGGCCAGCGCCTGCCCTGTTCAGCCACTCATACCACAGCACCCTGCAAAGCCCAGCGTGTGCCTGGCCCCTGGCACATCACCCCCCCCTTTCCTCTCCCTCCCTGCCCAGCTGGGCACAGGCATGGGCACGGGAAAAGGCATGTCCCAGCCTACGCTGTCTGCCTGGGGCATGCCAGCCTCTTCCCGCCCAGGATGCCAGCCCCAGAGACAGCTGGTACACACATCTCCCCAGGGATTGAGAATATGAAGCCTCCCCTGCCCCGGCAGCACAGCGGTGGGCACCGTGCCCACCTCCAGCTCCTTGGAGAACCTGGGTTGCTGTAGGGTCCCTCTCTTCCAGCGCAGCAGCTGGATAGACAGACACCGCCAGGCATCCTCAGCTCCACTGTCTCCTGCCAGCAAGATCCGCCCCCGGCTGGGCATCGGCAGAGGTGCTCAGCCTGTGTGCATGCAGCTGGCAGCGCTGGGCTGTGGCGCATGGCACCCACGTGCAGCAGCACTCACCCTGGCAAAGGGCACCCCGCTCCAGGCCCTGGGGCACAGATGCCTGCTGGTCCTCTCTGAGAAGGGCTGCACCCCAAAACCCAGCCTCGTACACAGACAGGCATGTGCTGTCAGGGACCGGGCAGCAGGATGGCACTGTTAGCCTCACCCAGCGGTGACACCAGTGCCACCATGACCAGCCCAGAGCCACCAGCCCATCTAGGTGCCCATCCAGTGGGGTCAGCTGGCAAGGACCATGGCACTCCCCCTCTGAGTCCCAGAGCCCCCTGGCAAGTTGGGCACTCCTCAGGGCACTGGCCTTACCTTGGCCTGGCACTTGGTGTGGCAGGAGAGCTTGCAGCCTGTGGGACAGAGAGGGGAGAGAGGGTTAGTGGAAGCAGGAGGGGGAGCAGTGCCGGGGGCAGTCTGCAGGCACCCCACATGAGGGCAGGAAGGGAGGGCACCTGACACTGCAGGCACAGAGCACCTTGGCACTGGGCACTGGCTGCTGGGACGTGCACATGCATGCAGGAACACCCACAACTCACACTGCTGCACACACATCCCGGGGGGCACCAGCACAGCACAGCAGCAGGCACACAAAATGTGGCTCTGTGGCACACATGGTGCCAACGTTGCCAGCAAGCGTGCACGCATGCAAGCCCCAGTGCCCAGGGTGGACAGTATGAAGGGAAGGCCATGCACAGACAGGTCCCACAGGGCCTGTGCATGGACACTGGCATGGCTGAGAGCACCACAGGGATGCTGCCAGTGCCCATGCTCCCTCCCTCCTTCCCGTGCACTGCTGTTGCACGCTTTCCCCCGCACCCCCACGGAGGGCACGTGCATATGGGCAGTGCAGGAGTGTTTGCCACTGCTCGGGACACACACTTACACAGGGCACCACTATGCTGCCTGGGCAGCCCTGCAAAGACACATGTCCCATCCCCAGGGGACACAAGGGTCCCACGCAGCATGGCCCAGGCCACGGCCGCACCCTAGTTGCTGTTCCCCTTGGGCCTGTTTCCTGCAGCACAGGAAGCCTCATTGTTCCCATTTCCTCTGTCCGCCCCTCGCACGGGGTTCAGCGACACCACGCACGTGCGAGGGCTCGTGGCCCCGCCTGTGACCCACTGGGTGCCACGGGCAGCAAGCACAGCTCGGGGGGTGAGCACCCACACGTGTGCACAGACCCGCACCCATGTGCACACACATGGTGGCTGCTGTACACTCACCGCACACACATGAAGCTGACACACAGCCACATACACATGTGACACCTAAGTGCCACCATGGGCCACCCTCGCCTCCCAGCCACCTTCCCACCCACAAAGGCACCGCACATACTCTCACAGCCACGGCTCTCCCTCCAACACACGGGCACACGCGTGTGCACAGATTGGCACAGGCACATATCTGTTCCCACCTTCATATCCTCGTGCACGCAGGCATACGCACACATCCCCGATGTCCTGCCCTCCCTGGCATGTCCCCATGCACATGCGTGCCCACGGCCCCAGGCGCACCCACCTCTGCAGGTGCTGCCCTGGCGCGTGATGGCCTGCCGGCAGATCCCGCATGCCTTCACCTTCTTGAAGCTCGTCATCTTGAAGGTGTGTGCTGGAGGGGCCTCCAGGTCCTGGGGCTGTGGTGAACACGGGAATTCATCAGCGGGAACAAGGTGGCACCAAGACCCAGACACTCAGCCCTGACCTGCCTGTTTCCCCTGGGCGGCAGTTCATCCTCCACCCATGCCCCCGCACCCTTTCACCTGTGGCTGTGCCCTCTGCAGCCAAGGAATAGGTACAGGGTACAGGGCAGGGGATAGGGGGGTATGGGGTAGGAGAGCAGGGGTACGGGGAAGGATGCAGGGGAAACACGGCCTCGACCCTTTTAAATAGTCTCTGCTGCCCCCTGGAGGTGCATGGCCGTGTACTCTGTGTGTGTGTGCATGTATGTCTGCACGTGTGTGTGTGCACATGTCGTGTGTGCATGCACATATGCCCGTGCTTGTGCACAGATGTGCATTTATGTGCATGCACGTGTGTGCCTGTGTGTGCAGTGTGTGCACGCATACATATGTGTACATATATGTGTGTGCACGGGTGTGTGCATGGATATGTGTGCAGATGTGTGTGTGTGTGTGCATGCACAGATGTGTGCACACTCGTGCCTCCCTGCATGTCGGTACATCTCCATGTGTCCCTGTGAATACATGCCCCTGCACAAGTGTCCCTGTGAGCACGCATGTATGGGCACAACTGTATATGTCTGCACACACAGGGGGTGAAGATGCGTGAATGCACGTGTGTGTGTGTGCAAACTTGTGTGCACATGAGCACATGTGAATGAGCACAGATAAACATGTCCATGATGGGATGTATTTGCATGTGTGTGTGAGTACGCAGATATGAGCACAAAAACCTCTGTGCACACCTGGGTATGTGCGGGTGCTGCCCGAAGGGTGCCCATGCTGGGGATGTCTCTTTGCTGTGCTGTGTTTTGGGGTACATGCCTGGCAGCATGTGCTGAGGTGTCTCTCAGAGAGGTGTAAAGGGGTCTCAGAGCTCCCCTGAGTATGAGCAGCCGTGCCCACCCTGTCTGGCACATCCCACAGCAAGGGGAAGCTGATGTCATGAGTGTGACTTGAGTGCAGGATGGATGCAAACGTGTGCAAGCATGTGTGTGTGTGTGTGTTCACATATGAGGGCTGAGGACAGGGAGGAGTCTTGGCACAGCTGCAGGCAGCCAGTGCCCCTCCCGAACCCCCAGCTGACTGTTTCTGGGGGGGCAACCCCTGGCAGAACGCCAGCCCTGCCCACCCACCCGCTGCCAGATGAAGACGTGAGCCCCTGTAAATCCGCCTTTTCATGCCAAGACTAATGAGATTAAGCAGAGGCCCGGCGGCCCCCCCTTGCCTTGGCGCCCCGTTCTCCTCCAGCCCACTGCACCAGAGCCAAAAGGGATGGTGCCAAAGTGTCGGGGTGCTGGGTACCTCCCCTCAAAACTCTCTGCCTCAGTTTCCCCAGTGCACACACAGATGGGAGATGGGCCACACAAATGCACTGCAGGGCCGTGTGTGTGCAAACAGCCCAGGGGCTGTGAGGGTGCTGCGTGTGTCATGGCACTTCGTGCACGTGCACACCTGCAGGCGTGCATGTCCCCACCAGCCACCGCAGCAGCAGCAGAGGCATGGGCACATCGTTCCCATATGTGGGTCCATGAGCCATCATGTGCACACTCACGCAGGTGTGTTCATGAGCATGCAAGCCCCTCTTCCCTGGGCATCTGCTCCCACAGGGCCACTCGTGGGTGGTCCCTTGGCAGCCCCCAGAGCTGGTGCCACCCTCCTGTGTGGGTATGTACACACGCACACACTGACACACGTGTGTGTGACCCACCCAGCAGCCGTGGGAAAAGTTCCCCCAGGACAGGGGCTCCCACGCTGCAGTTGCTGGGTGACAGCGAGACCTAACGATGCCATGAGCTCCTTTGCATATGCAAAACAGCATCAGTGCTGCAGGGTGCCCCGGGAAGAGGCCTTGCCCCCTGCTCCCAGGGACCCCTTGGGATGCCCAAGGATGCCAACACATCTCCCATACACGTAACCCCCACCCTGCCCTGGCCTCCATGGCTTCATTAACAGCAATTATCCTCACTAGTGAAAGAGCTGGTCCTTTGATTCCCACCCCCCACCAGAGTCCCTTCTGCTTGTCTCGTTGCCAACACCATTATGGTGCCAGAGGGGGACCGTCCCAGCACCCAGCTTTATGCTCCCCAGCCCCCTGCTGCTGGAGGAGCACTCTGCCCTCCCAGTGCCACTCTGTCAGCCAGGGAACCGGCCCATCCCACAAAACATCCCAGTCTCAGCTCCATACTGGCAGGATCCCTGTTAGTGTCCCTTCCCCCAAGGCTGGGAACTGCTGGGGGATGCAGAGGTGTGGGCTGGAGGGCTTCTTGGGCATGTCTCCTGGATACCCACCCATGGGTCCCCACCTCCAGGGACTAGCACCCACATGGTGCAGGAACAGGGGTGCAAAGGCATCCCTAGCCATGGGCCCTCAAATGCGCAGACCCAAGGAGGCTGGAAGGGGACCCAGGTGTCCTGGGCTGGAAGAGGCACCAGACAGAGATGCCAAATTAATCAAGAGCTGGGAGGCCTGGGTTCATTGCCCAGCACTGCAGAGAGTGCAGTGATGGTGGGGGGGGGGGATGAGTGGAACCTGTGACACCCAGTTGCCCTGAGGCTGCCAAGTCAGGGTGGGTGGAAGGCACCGGGACACTGGGGTGTAGTCTTGTAGGCTCGGGTCCACCCAGAGTTTTGCAGCTCGCTACGTCCCGGGACCGAGCTTGGTGATTGGGGAGGATGCGGAGTCCCAAACTGCCACAACTAACTGGATCCCCCCAGTTTTCCGATTTTCCCTCCCCTTCAGTGGAGTAGCAGAGCCTCTGCCCCAGGGAATGGTGGAGCCCCCGGCCAGTGACGCAGGCTGGGCGTCGTGGGGGATCAGCCTCCCACCCTCCCCAACCCCACAACNCCCCACAACCCTTCCACAGACCCTCCCACAGCCCAGTGTCCCTGTCCCGCATCCCAGCCCAGTCCCTTCTTCGTGCACCCCTCAGCCCGCTACCCGCCGCCACTTCTCTCTCGGGCTGGGTCCCTCTCCGTTCCCCACAGTCCCCGTGGCGCCTCCCGGTCCGGTTCCCCCAAGCCCCACCCCGATGTCCGGCCGTCCCTGCCGGTCTCCGGTCTGTCCCGGTTCCCCTAGAGCCTGTCCTGGTACCGGTCCGGCCCCGCCAGTTCCCCTTGCTCCCACTCAGCCCGTCCCGGTGCAAACGCCCTCACTCCGTCCCGCTNCCCGCCCGCCCGCTCCGCCCCGGCCCCTCGCCGCCCCTCCGGCCGGGGGGAGAAGGGGAGCAGCAAACCACCCCCCGACCCCGCAGCGCCCCAATGGAGTTAGTCCGGAGGCGTCTGGGACACCCCCCCAACGCCAGCAGAGGGGCTGCGGGACTGTGGGGGCCCGGAGTGGGGCTGTGCGTGTCCCAGGCCCCCTCTTCCCCACTCACACACATTTGGGATCCATTTCCTCCGCTGACCGGGGAACACCCGCCACCCACGTCACCCGCATCCCTCCTCCGGCCTCCAGCGGGTCCTGCAGTGGGATGCACCCCCCCCATTCCCAGCCGAGTCCCCTGGGTGGTCCCGGGATGGGAGACAGGGAGGGATCAGCGGACATCCATGCGCGGAGCTGGGGGGCCTCAGCGAGGGGGGACAACCTCCAGGCGGGACGGAGAGAGGCTTGGCAGCCTGCGGCCCTGACGAGGATGGATTTGGCAGGGGGGTGCTCCAGCCCCTCCTGGGGGGCTTGGCCGGGCGGCATACGGTTCCTCCTCTCTCCGCCAGTGCTGACTCCGGCTCCAGCCTGGAAACTTGCGCTCAGCTAGCCGTGACCATGAGGGTGTGAGTCAGGGTGCGGGGACGTGCCAGGGGGAAGGACACACCGACAGGACGAGCTGGCATGGAAACTTGGGCATGGAGAGGACGTGGGCACTGTAATGGCCCCCTCCCCGTGCCTCAGCTTCCCATCTTTACTCTGCATAAAACCGCCAGCCCAGAAACGAAGAGCAGGGTGGGACGGAGGAGGCAAGGGGGAAGGGGGGCCTGCCCTTCCCAGAGACTGGGGTTGCATCTGACTCTCCCCAAAATGCAGCATCCCCTCCCCAAAATATCCCTATCCCATTGCCTTCCACCCCATCGCTGTGCTGTGCCCACCCAGCCCAGAGCAGTGGTACCTCTGTGGGGATGTGCCAGCCGGGACCGGGGACAAGGGGACAGCACTTCCCACCCCTCCATGCCAACCAGATCCAGGGGCAGAGGGAGGCTGGGGGGACTGATCCTGCTCACAGCACCAAACAAGCAAAGAGCAATCCCTGCCCACCCCCTCCACACACCCCCCCCCATCATTACAGACCTCATTAATCAACCTCGTTACTGCCCACAAATGAAAGCCCCAGTGGAGAGAAGTGTCCACACCCCCCCATAAATCAACTCCTCCCATTCACTGCCGTGACAATCCCAGGCTCCTCAGAAGGGCAGGGACAAGGGTCATGCGACAGGGACAGGGTGGCCGCAGGGACACAGCCCATCAGCATCATTTAAGGCTCGTTTTCTCAACAGGAGGGACACATACGGGGTCACTCAGCAAAGGGTACACCCCCCCATGGGTACCGCTGGTGTGGGCATGTACTCCCAGTGCAGGGCCAGCCTTGGCAGGACTCCTTTGTGTCCTGGGGTTGCCATGTCCCCAAAGTCCCTGCACCCACTTCCAGCAGAGCTGTCCCCACACTGCTCTTGAGTGCACAGGGCACACGTACACATCCCACACATCCCTCCGTGTACATGCCAGGACACACTCATGTACACCACACACACAGCCCATGTCACACACAACGGGTGGGTCCCCATGTGCGTGGGTGCCTGTTGGGCACCCACGGGAAGGACTGGGAGACACCTCTCTAACAGCTCACACCAACATAATGCCCTGCTGCTGCTGCCCCCAGCACATACGCATATGTTAGGGGACCTGCACCCCATGGCAGCTCCCAAGAGACCTCCTGTGCGCCCGCACCCGTGTGAGCTGCAGTTCACTCTCACCTCAGCCCCATCTGCATGCCTGTGAACACATGTGCACAAGTACACATGTGTGTTACAGCCCCCCACAAGTCCCACACCCACATCAGAAACATGCAGACACAGTGGTGGACATGGGACTACGTAACCACCAACCCATATTTCACCAGTGCCACCCACCCACAGCCCTGACCACCCCCCAGTACTCCCATCAGCTCACGATCCTGTGCCCCCAAAACACGCTGTGGTCCCCAAGCAGTCAGAGGCCTCTCCTTCCTCCAGGCTGTGTCCCTGTCCTGGCATATACTGAACTGTCACCAGCCTGCAGCGACTCGCTCAGGCACTGCCCAGCAGTGGCTTTGGCACCTGCTTTTCTGGCATTGTGCAGCTGGAGTGTCCCATGCCATCCTGCCTGGCACGGAGCAGCTTCCCAAAGGCTGAGGAACCAAGTGAGGGTGGCGCAGTGGGAGTCCAGCACCCTCCAACAGCTTCCCCCCCTCTCTGCCTCAGTTTCCGCAGCATGGGTGGCAGAGAAGAGTAAGTCCCAGCACCAGGTGCTGCATGGGCACGGGGATCCCCTGTGGGGCAATCCTTTGGCACATGGATCCCACACACGCCAAATGCTGACGGACACAGAGGTGCCCTACACAGGGTGACCCCACAGGAGACCCTCATGTTGGGCAGTTTCCTGGGCACAAGGAGCCCACACTGACTGAGTAATTCATGAGCATGGTGCTGCCCAGTTCCAGGTGCTTACAGGTGCAGGGATGCCCCACACTGACCACTTCATGGGCACAGGGATTTCTCGTGGTGGGTGTTTTATGGGCACTGGGGTTCCCTCATGCAGGGCACAGTGCTCCCATTGTGGGTTCTATAAGGACACAGGGACAACCCCTGCCTCTACGGTCCCTCTATAAGGACACAGGGATCCCAGCTGATCCCTTAGAATGAAAGGCTGTACAGCACATCCTCTCCAGTCAGGCACTGCAGGGATCCTCGGGTGTGGGAAGAGAGGGTCACAGTGAGACGCTGTGGGGGAGCAAAAGGAGGGAAAAAGGACATGCCCTGCACCCTGGCATGCATATGCAGGGTTTAACCCCCAGCTGCCCGGAGCAGGCAGGGCCAGCGGCAGCCCGTACCCCCACTCCCCGCAGCCCCGGGGCCCCCCCCACCCCGCGGCCC
>VZRF01004980.1:312899-327983 GCA_013396875.1 Vireo altiloquus
CAGCCCCTAACCCTAACGCCGTGCCCGGCGATGCCCGCTTACCTCCCGGCGGCGGCGGGCGCGGAGGGGCAGGAGGCAGGACACCAAGGACTTCCCCCAGCCAACCAAGGTGGCAAAGCACCAGCTCAGCCGGGTCATGGTGCCCCTGTCCGGGGCTCACCGGGCGGGGGGAGGGTGGAGGGGCCGACCCCTGCCCAGGGCACGCTTGGAGGGGCGGCCGAACCCAGCCGCGTCCCTCCCCCGGTGCCGGCCGCAACAAGCTCCGGTGCCCAGGCAGTGCCCCCGAAGTGCCCGGCCGTGGGCACGGGGCCGTGCGACAATGATGTGCTGGGGGGCTGCGGTCCCACCGGGCCCTGTCCCCCCCGCCGGTCCCCCAGCGTCGCCTGCGCGCTGGCAGCCAGACAGGGAGCACCGTGCCCGCCCCTGTCCTGCAGTGCTTGGGTGGGAGCCAGCTCCGACACGCTCCCCCTCCTCCCCCTCCTCCTCCTTCTCCTCCTCCTTCTCCTCCTCCCGCACACGGGGCTCGGGGTTCGGCACCTCTGGCGCTCGCCCGCCTGCCCTCCGAGCACGGCATCCCCTGGGGTGTATGCCAGACTTTAACATGGTCCCCCGCTCCAGCGCCGTCGGTTTTGGGGGTGCAGGAGGTCGCACACCGGGGGTTCGATTGCAGCTCAGTCCGCGACCCTCGCCCAAACCCTGCCTCAGTTTCCTTACAGTACTCCCTGCACACCCCTAGCCCTAAATGGAAGTGGTACGCACGGGCAGGGGGACTTCCCTCCCCCTCTGCCAGTCCTCCTTGTACCTCACCAAGCCTCTGCTCTTCTCAGGAGCCTGAGGACACAATCAGGGACTCCTCACCCAGCCCTCTTCCAGTGGGGTCCCCTCCCCAAAGCCTGCCTGGCTGATGCACCGTGCTGTGGGCACAGAATTATCATGGGGAACCTCTCACTGTAGGACAGCTCCAATCGGCCCCGGGCACCTCCACCTCACCATGGAGCTTGCGCAGGGCAGGGGAACAGAGTAACAGGGTGTACCCCCCTGGGCCCCACACATCCCTCATGCACCCATGGGGCAGTGCCAAAAGGAGCAGGCAGCAGCACCGCCGCATGCTGCCATGATGCCGGGCAAGGACCCATCCCCACGGGGCAGCTGCTGGTGCCAAGCGTGGGCAGCGGCCATGCCAGGCATGGGCACTAATTGCATTTGCCTTGGGAAGGCTCCTAACAAGCAGCAGCATCAGGGTGGGGTGCAGGGAGTTTGGGTGGTCCCCCACACTTCACGGCTGTCCCCCACAGCCCTGTCTGGCACCCTGACGGGGGCAGAGGGCTGGCGGGCAGAGGGGGCCAGTGAGCCTCAGGGAGGTGACATCACTGCTGGCTCCATGGTCCCCCACCCCCATTTAATTAGCAGATGGCCCCCGCCTCCCCCCCCTGCGCCCCCCCCACGGCAGGCAGCGCCAGGCCTGTGCGGGGCCATTAGCTTTATTGGCTGTGCTGAACCAGGGCCAGGCCTCGTTAATTGAATTGCACCCACGCCAAGGATGGGTGAGAGTCTTCTGTGCCCCCCCGCCAGCCCCCGGCACCCCCACCCTGGCCCTCGGCTGGGGCAGGCACGGGGGACCCTGCTGCCAGGCCGCCACAGTGGCACAGCGGGCAGGGGCATGTCCCCCCTGCAGGCGTTGGGGTCTTGCCCTGGCACGAGGCACAGGGGTGGGTGCAATGAAGGGCACGCACGGTGCCCTCTCAGCCTCGCACCCACACCAGCCACACGTGCACAGCTTGCACCCACACACAGAGCCACACAGCCATGTACACACGTGCAGTCACACACGCATGCACACACACACGCATGACCCCAGCAGAGCGGGCTGATGCTTCACCCAGCACCCTGCCCACACCCCTACCCTATATGGAGTGCTGTGCCCCATGCCCAAAGTGACACACACTGTGGGGTGGCGCAGGGCAATGGGGTGCTGAGGAGTCTGGGGTCACCCCGAGTACTGCCACTGGCTTCTCTATGCTCCCCAGCTGCACCCCAAAGGCCAACACCCACCCGGGAGCCAGGAGGGTGCTGGGAGGCCCAGGCTCCCACTCAGCATCACTTCCTACTTTCACTTTGATGCCGAGCGAGGCCTGGCCGGGGGGACGCGGGTGACCCCCAAGACACCCAGGTGGCACAGGTAGGGGCAGCGTGTGCTACAAGGAGGGGCATGGCAGAGGATAGGGCATGGGGATCGCTGTGGCCATACACCAAGATGGTGGTGGGGAGCAGGATGGTAGTGGGGGTCCCCCTGCCTGGACCGGTGGGATGGGCTGGCATCACCTCTGACATCCCCCCACAGGAGATTTTCAGTCCCCAGTCCAGAAGGAGCCCACAGGACAAGACGGACACAGTACAGGGGTCCAGGCACAGGGGATGAGGGGCACTGCTGGACTAGGGGCTCTCTAACAAGAGAGAGCCTTGTCTGGAATGCTCTGGAAAAAGTTTACACACTGGCTCCGGGTATAGCCCCCAGGTGGAGGGCAGATGCCTGCGAAGGGTTGTGGTCCTTGCTGGGGGGGCTGCAGCTCCTGCGGGGGTCTCAGCGCTCAGGGGCTGTTGTGCATGGGGGTGGCCTCTGTGCCAGGGGCTGCTGCTGGCTGCTTCCAGCTGAGTATGGGTCCTGGACCCCCTCCCCATAAACTGCGGGCAGGTTCTTCAAAACATTCCAAATTTCCATTCCTATAGGAGAGCATCAGGGTCCCCCCATGCCTGACACTGTCCTTCCTCTGCCCCTGCAAAAGCTGCATAGGGGGAGCAGCATTACTGACCCTTTCCCCAGATCTGGCACCCCCCAAAACAGGGAGGCAGGTGCTGGGGGCTATGCTGCAGTGCCTGATGTGATGTGGGCCGGGCGGGCTGTGGTTTCTGCAGCCCCACCGACCTCCCACACTTCCTCCTGCCCAAGGTACAAAAGGAGAAGCAGGCAAGCACAGCGTGGGCACAGGGACATGCCAGCACACCCCCAGCACTCAGCAACTGCCTCGGGGTACCCCACAGCTCCTGGACACAGGTAAGGGGCTTCTCTTCCCAGGGGAAACTGAGGTATGAGTAGGGTGGGCAGACACAAAGATAGCTCACCCAAGGTCTCTCAAGGGCACTGGAATGGGAAGGCAGGCAGCTCAAAACATGCATCCTGCTCTCCCACTCTGCCGTGGTAGAGGGCACGGGGCACTCACATGCTTGGGCACATTTGGGCACACTTGTGCACCCTCTNTGCTCCCCCACACCAGCCAGACACCACCCGCAGTGACAGGTCACAGACCTGCCACCTGCATGGGCTGTTTCCCTCACCTTGTCCCCAATCTGCCACCCACCCCAAAATCAGTCTGCTGCACTGTGCCCTGTGGGCACCTCATGCCCACAACTCACCCAAACCCCATGCCAGCCACGCAGGCAGCATGCTGTGCCAGAGGGTTCTGCCTAGGGAGCTCAGCTTAGGGAGCTGCATGTCAGGGGTGGTGTACCCCCTTGCTCAACTACCCCGGAGCCCCCGCACTGTTCATGATGTGAGTGAGGGAAGCGAGAGCAGAAGCAAAAGCAGCACTTCCCCTGTGCCAAACCCACATCCTGAATCCTGGCAAAAAAGGACAGGGAGAAGGACAGGGACATGCTAGGGACGGGGTGGGCTCAGCCCCAGGAACTCCCCAAGGAATAGGAGCAGAGGCTGAGGACATTTAGGGGCAGGGCACATGGACAACTAAGGGGGTGCAGGATGGGACACCTTTGTCCATCCCATCTGCTCTGGCCCATGTAGTGGGGGGACATGGGCAGGGTAAGGGGGTGCCTAAGCCTAACCTCTCTCACCTTAGAGCTGGGGGGCAGACCCACTCTCTGGGACAGAGAGTTTGGGGGTGCCAGGGGAGTGCCAGCCTAGAACCTCTTATCACTGCCCGTGCCTCTGCAGATCCCTGTGAACAGCCATGGCAGGGGAAGGGGAGCTCAACCGTGTCATCAAGGACCTGCAGAGTAAGTGTGCCAGCCGGTCCCCTGCCAGCGTGTTCCCTGCGCGGCACACCTCACCCTGGCTGTGCCAGATCCCTCCTTGCACCCAAGTCACGGGCAGTGGGGCGTGTCACTGCCAGGGCTGCTCCAGAGAATCCCCATGCCAACCCTACCACTGCTGCCTGCTCCCATCCTCGCTGCCAGGCCTGGGAACCGGCAGTGCCCGGGAGGTGGCTCTGCTCCTTGCTCCCCCTGCTCCCCTCCTTCATCCCAGGGCAAGTTCCTCTTTCTCTTTGAAGAAAAGGAGGCTCAGGAGGGATCTTATCACTCTCTACAACTACCTGAAATGAGGTTGTATCCAGGAGGGGGTCAGTCTCTTCTCCCCAGTTAGGACAAGAGGAAATGGCCTCAAGTTATGCCAGGAGAGGTTTAGATTGTACAGTAGGAAAAATTTCTTCACGGAAATATTTATCAAGCATTGTAACAGGCTACCCAAGGAAGTAGTGGAGTCATCATCCATGGAAGTATTTAAAAGACGTGTAGATGTGGCATTTGGCCCCATGGTTTAATGGTGGGTTTGGAAGTGCTGGGTTAATGACTGGACTCAGTCTTGCAGGTCTATTCCAACTTAGATTCTATGATCCTATGATTTTACCCACCATCAGAAATCCTCGAGGCCAGGAGTTGTGAGGCAGTGGGGAGAGGGGTAGGATGGGAGAGGGTGCCGTGCCAGCCCAGCCCTGCCCTCCTGCAGAGACCGTGGCTGAGCTGAACCACAGCTACCAGGAGCAGAACCTGCCGGTGACGGACGGGAGCCGAGAGCTGCACAGCCTCTGTGCCCAGCTAGAGTTCCTCCTTCAGGTACTGCTGCTCCTCGGTCCCTGCCTCAGTTTCCCCTTAGGCACAGCTGAGAGCAGAGGGGACCCTGTGTTAGCCACTCTGAGGGTGGAATAACCCCAGCTGGTGTTATCTGGCCCTGGGCATCCCCAACCACCTGGACCAGGCTCTGCCTTGTCCACATGTGTAATTACATGTGCTGCAAAAGAGAAATTGAGGCATGGAGCCAGTGAAGAGAGGATAGCCAGGGACACCCAGACCAACACTGCTGGGGGAGCTGGCTGGATCCCAGCCTCACAGGGGACAGGCTGGAGGGCACAGGGGACACCCCCAAAAAAGAAAGTCCAAGCTTGTACCTCTGCCAGTTTGACCTCAAGGAGAAGAGGAGCTTCTTTGGACAGCGCAAGGACTATTGGGACTTCTTGTGCCAGGGCCTAGCACGGTGCCGGCAGGAGCATGAAGGCATTCAGTTCGTCACCTCCCTGGACAAGGTGGGCATGGGCTGGTGGGATACCCAGGGGCTTGTGCACACACACGGGCTTTTGCTTGCTTATGGGTGCACGTGCACTTGCGCACAGGCACACACTTGCTTGGGCACCAAGGATTTTCCCACTGGTGCTATAAATGGTTTTCTCCCCTCTGGGATCCCCACTACACTCCAGCCCTAGCCCTGGGGTCCCTCTTTCCCCCTGCATAGGCTGGGGGTAGGTGTGGGGGAGCAGACTGAAGTGACAGGGATAGATAACCCCCTCTCCCCCGCAGCTGAAGACCCCTGTGGGCAGGGGCCGAGCCTTTCTGCGGTACTGCCTGGTGCACCGGCAGCTGGCAGAGTCCCTGCAGCTCTGCCTCCTCGACCCTGAGAGCCTCTGGTGAGAGCGGGGAAACACTGAGGGAAGGCTCGTGGTGGTGGGGGATGTGGCCAGGGTGGGCAGTGCCCTGCAGCACCCGGTCAGCAGAGGTGCTTCAGGCATGTGTGCCCATCCAGGGCATAGAGGGATGCATGAGCCTGTTCTGTGGTTGCAGTGAGTGGTACTACGCCCGCAGCCCCTTCCTGAGCCCCAAACGGCGGGCAGAGATCCTGGGCAGCCTCTATGAACTGGACTGTGTCACCTTCCACCTGGCCCTACGCAGGGATGACCTGGACACCGCCTGGCCCATGTTCTCCGAGTGAGCTTGGGGACATTGGGGGCACCAGGGGCATTGGCAGCACTGTGGGTGTCAGGGGCATCAGAGGCACCTGGGGCTTAGCATTGCAGAGAAGCATGTGGGCATTGCCCCACTGCCCTAGACCACACATCGCACCCCAGATGTGCCAGCTCTCCATATGTGGCCCCAGAAGGGCACAATCACTGGCACACTGTGCCTGTGCCTGCAAACATGCCACATGCATGTGTATACACACACAGAGCCATCCTCTGCCGAGTATATCTCAGCTGCAACACCGTGACACTGTGACATCTGACACACAGAGACACAAGTGTGTGCTTGCACACCATTGTCCCTGGGCACACTTGTGGGGGGGACTCGTGGATGCAGCTGTTCCAGCACACTCACACGTGTTCTGCTGCTCACACGCTCGTGTGCACGCACTGCCACAAGCACAGAGGTTTGGGTTGATGGGTTCTGTGGGTGCTCAGGCTGGTGGCACCAACAGCCCTGATCCTCTGCCCTGCTGCCCCCTAAATCCCTAAAGGCTGGCTGTGCCCAGGGAGCCCAAATGGAGGGTGGTGATGCCCTGTTCACCTTGGGGGTGACCTGGTAGTCCTGAGCCCTGTGTCCCCTCTAGGACACTGGTACGGCCCAGCCCAGTGATCAGGAGCAGCCCAGCAAAGACAGCCCTGCAGACAGACAGTACCAGTACTGTGGCACATGGATGGTCTGATGGCATTGCCCATCCCACTGTGGCACCCCGTGGGGCACCAGCCTCCCCATGCCCACCCACTCTGGCTGCCCTGCAGGCGGGGAGTGTGGAGATGGAAGCTATTGAGGGGGATGAGGAGGATGTGGAGGTGAAGAAGGACCTGGAAGAGGAGGATGAAGAGGAGGTGGAGAAGCATGACAGTGAGGATACACAGGAGGTGAAAGTGAAGGATGTGAAGGTGGAGGATGTGGAAGTGGATGTGGAGAAGGACATGGAGGAGGATTTGGAAGAGAAGGATGAAGAGTTGGAGGAGGATGAGAAGGAGATGAAGGATGCGGATGTAGAGGAACTGGAGGACACGCGTGGCGCTGGCAAAGCACCCCAGCCTGATGATGCCGGAGAGCCTGGCATGTCCCCACTGCCCGCTGGCACAAGGTGCATGCTGGGCTCCTTGTCACTGCTGCCCCAGCAACCAGGTGGGACAGAGGCATCCCTGCAGGCACTGGTGTCCCAGCTGAGGGCCGAGCTGGGTCAGCGTGAGGCAGCAGCACAAGCGCTGGCAGTGCGGCTGGCACGGGCAGAACTGCGGCACCAGCGGCGGGAGGAGGGCAGTGCCCGGCAGGCCGAGCTGTGGGCACGCGAGGCTGAGGCGCTCCGGGAAACCAATACCTTCCTGGAGCGGGCTCTGGAGGCGGCGGTGGCAGCAGGGGACCGAGGGGCGCTAGCACGGGCACAGGAGGAGGCACGGAGCTGGCAAAAGGTGGCAGAGGAGCGGGATACCCAGCTGGCCAGGGTGCTGGCAGAGGTGGCGGCACTGACCTCGCGCCTGCAGGAATGCCAGGCAGCGTTGGTGGCGGCAGGGCAGACGGACATGCTGAAGGATGCTGGTGCCTCAAATGAGATGGCTGCCATGGAGAAGGTGCTGCAACAGGCACTGGAGCTCGCCCGTGGTCCCCAGGAGCCCACACCAGACCCCAAGGCAGAGGCGGGGCCCAGCACAGTCACGAGCATGGCCATGGTATGGGCAAGTCCAAGGGGATCCCATGATGGGGCGGGGGTTTGGGGTCCAGGACTGACCCCCCGCTCTCCTCCAGCACTTGGCCAGCCTGGCTGCCACAGCACGGGAGGAAACCTGGCAGAGTCGGCAGCAGCTCCAGGCCCAGCGACAGGAGATGGCACGGCTGCAGGAGGAGCTCAGCAGGTTGGGCAGGGACCCCTACTTCCACCACCCATCACCCCACAGTGGGACCTCCTATGTCCGCCTGCCGCATGGTTTCCCCTGGGACCCCCATTATGTCCTGCTTGGACACAGCGGAACAGCCGCTGGAGATTGGCAGGGGGAGGGAGGGGAGGATTTGAGGGGGGAGGACTGGAGGGAGAGGTCAATTTGGGACTGATAGGTAGGTGGAGAGGTAGGTGGGCAGAGGGATGGAGTAATTTGGCATTAGTAGATAGAGGGAGGGAAGGAGGGATCACTTTAGGATGAATGGATGGAGATGGAATGGTGGATGGAGAGACAGAGGGATGAATTTGGGGTGAGTAGATGGATGGGGGGGGCAGAAGGCCAGGGGTACAGAAGAAGGTTGGATGAACAGTGGGGAAACGGATGGGTGGCAGATGGCAAGGCGGCTGTGAGGATGGGGAGAGAGCTTGAGGATGGATGGGCAGCAGCAGAGAAAAGAAGGAAGGGAGGGAGGGAGAGAGCGAGGGAGGGAGCGAGGATCCAGCAGCGGGAGGTTTATCCGCGTGCATGGAGGGATGGAGAGACGACTGTCTGGGAGACAGGGGGTCCATGTCGGCACTGCCCCGCGCCAGCGCCCGGCAGGACGGTGAGCGCTGGGCATCGGCGCTGCAGCGGGCGCAGCGGGAGGCCCTGGAGCGGGAGGCCACGCGCGGCGCCGAGCAGGCACGGCAGCAGGAGCTCATCCGCGACATGAAGGAGCGGCTGCTGGAGCTGCTGCGGTGAGAGCCCCGGGGACTCCACGCAAGGGCAAGGGGACCCAAACCCCTTTGCCCAGAGGAGGGCACCAGAGCCCAGGCAAATCCGGGGCTGACCCCTCCCCTCCCGCAGGGAGAAGGATGCCCTGTGGCAGAAGACAGAGGGCATTGACACCCCGGTGCCCAGTCCGGTGCCCCGCGACCCAGGGTTGTGTACCCGCTGCCGCAAGGATTTCCGCCTGCTCTCCCGGCGGTACAACTGCAGGTGGGCTACGGGGGGAATGGGGGCTGGCGCTGGCACAGCGCAGGGATGGCTCGGCTCTCACCTCCTGCTCTCTCAGCAGGCTGTGCCAGGGAAAGGTATGCCACACGTGCTCCATGGACATGGGCAAGCACGGCCGCTGCTGCCTGATTTGCTACCAGCAAAGGCACCCGCAGGCTACATGAGCGGGGACAGCAGCCCTGGCACCGTGTCTGGGACACCTCCTGCCCTGGCTGCCTCCTCTTGGACTTACTGGAGACCCAGGTGTCCAGGGCCTGCATGCAGGTCCTGCTGCCCAACATTTTGAGTTTGAGATGTGTCTTTCTTCCACCTGGTCCACAAAGAGGAAAACTACTCATTTCTGCTACCCCTGTGTCTTCTGTGTCATCTATAGGTCACCGCCAGATTGACACCCAGGTTGGGTGTAGGGTGGGGGAATGCTGGCATGGGGGTGTTCAAGTCCTCCTGGGGGAAAACCATCCCCAAAAAGGGTGTCCCAGCTGCAGCCAGTATGAGCCACTGTCTGCACCATCCCACAGTGGGGAGGGTAGACAGCTCTTGGCCAACAGCCCTCGCTTCCTACCACACTGGGACAAGAGGTTTCTCAGATGCAAAGGTGATGGGCTGTCCTTGCTCAGCACCCCCACTGGCTCTGCTCTGCCCCGAGTCCCCAGGGTTCCCACCTGGGTGCTGGGGGACCCCCGTACCCACCCATGAGCCAGCACGTGGGTGACACCCACTGATGCCCCCATGGTTATGGACCCCTAGGAACCTGGATCAAGGTCAATGGAGGAGCAGTATGGGACCCCAGTGGAGAGATGCTTAGGAGTGCAGGGGCAGGCATCCTGAGGCCCAGCACACAGAGTGGCAGGCGAGTCCCCAGCAGGGTCACAGTCCCTTCTTCAGCTCCTCAACCCCAGTCAAGTGTCAGCCCCAGTTGCCCAAGCCAGGGCGGAAACATCCCGGTTGTGTAAGGTACAGGTTCCCAGCCCTTTGCACAACAATGTCCTGACACCATGGTTGGGCGGAGCAGGGGTTCCTGGGGTGCTGGCACCCTTCAGGCAGAGGTCACAGGGCTGGCTCGGTGTGAGGGGCTGCTCAGAGATCTTTCAGTGATTTGCCCTGCTGGGGTTCAGACTGGGGTTGGGAAGCGAATGACTTTGTCCCCAGGTGAGACAGACTCCACGTGGAGACCTCTGTACCAGGGAAGTGCCAGGACCTATCTGAGGAGCTGTAGGAAGCAAAACCTGGGCTTGGGTCCCCTCTGGGGATGCACAGGATGTGAAACCCTGTCCCAGAAGCAGGGTTACCTACACTCTGACAGGCTCAGCTGGCACCACCATTTTGGTACTGTCCCCAGAGATGTGCCCTGGCCCTGTCCTGCCATCTCCCCATGGCAAAGAGGAGCCAGACATGGGTGACCAACCCACCAACTGCTTTATTGCTGGATGGTCATCAGGTAAAAACACCATGCCCACAGCAGGCTCACAGAATCCCCAGGGTCACAGGCTTTGTCCCAAAGAGAGGGGAGGGTGGACACTTGACATCACTCCCCTGGCAATGGGGTCCTACCACCTTGCCACCCAAGCTCCCATTCCAGCTGGGGTCCAGCATCCAGTGGTGGCCCTGCCCATCCCCATGGCATCACCACCCACATTCCAGTGGGTTAGATGAGGATGCTGAGGCGTGTGGGATGCTGGGACCTGCTGAGAGCCACAAGGGTTGGATTCTAGAAGGGCTCAGAGGGTGGTGGATGTATTGCCGGAGGTGGAGGCGTAGGAGGTGCGGCCGTAGCGGGCAACAGCATCCTTGCTGATCAGCCCACGCTGTGCCAGGATCTTGAGGAAGCTGTTGCGAAACTTTTGACCAATGAAGGCATAGATGATGGGGTTGATGCAGCTGTGGGCAAAGCCCAGGACCTGCGTGACAGAGAGGGCCGTGTCGATGCGGTTCCTCCTCTCACAGGTCTCGGCAATAGCCCGCGTCCTCATGAGGGTGTCGCTCACCAGCGTGATGTTGTAGGGCAGCCAGCAGATGAGGAAGACCAGCACCACAGCGAAGATGACCTTCATGGCCCGCTGCTTCTGAGCATTCTTGGTCTGCAGGAGGGTGTGGATGGTGACGCCGTAGCAGAAGAGCATCACCAGGAGGGGCAAGGCAAAGCCGAAGGTCTGCGGCAGGATCCGCAGCACCACGCGCCACTTGGCCGTGTCCTCGCCACTGATGCGCTCGTAGCACACGGTGCCATTGTTGGGTGAGCGGAAAGCCTCACGGAAGAGCAGCACAGGCAGGGAGAGCAGTATGGAGAAGACCCAGATGCCCAAGCAGACAAACTTCACCCAGTGCCTCTTCTCAGTGGCAGCCCGTGTGGCATAGACGATGGCCAGGTAGCGGTCCACGCTAATGCAGGCCAGTAGAAGGATGCCGCTGTAGAAGTTGGCTTCCTGCAGCACAGAGATGGCTTTGCACATCACAGTGCCAAAGACCCACTCGTGGGCTCGGTAGGCGGCCCAGAGCGGCAGGCTGAAGGCAAAGAGCAGGTCTGCCACAGCCAGGTTGAGCAGGTAGACATCGGTGACGGAGCGGCTGGTGTGGCTGGAGGTCACCACGAGCACCACCAGCCCATTCCCCACCACACTGAGGATGAAGACGAGGCAGTAGATCACCACCACCAGGTACTTGTTGAGGGCAGAGTTTTCAGGCCGGCATGGAGAGGATGAGATGGCAGTATCAGGCATGGCTGTGCTGTAGTCATAGGTGAAGTTGTAAAGGTAGAAGATGTTGGCGAAATCCCCACTGAAGGATAAGGGCTCCATTTTGCCTGTGGAGCACAAAATGACATGAGTGTGGGGTGGCAAAGTGTTGTGGACCAGGGGTGACAGCATGTCTGGGTCCTCTGGCATTTCCATTGCCCTCTAGGTCCCCTCCCAGCCAGTGGGCAGCTGTCCATCATTCCACTGCATCGACACTGTGCCAGGGGATGGTCAGCGCTGCAGGTAGACACTGTTCCTCATATGCCCCCTTCAAAAATACCCCCTGAGTGCCTCAGTCTCCTCCATTTCACCTCAATCCTGTCTCTTTCCTGACTCCTGTGAAAGAAGGTGTTCCCCCGTGGACTAATCACCTCTTCTCAGGTCAAGGGGCTTCCCCATCAATGTAGCATCATATCGCTCCAGGAGACACCTGGCTCCTCCAAAAACCCTGGACTCCCCTGCTTACTGTGGGTCCTTCAAAAGCCTCTCAGCTCTTTGGGCATCTCAGAGCCCCTCAGGAACCTCCAAAGTTCTTCAAGTACCACTGTATTGCTCCAGCCTCTCCACCCCCTCAAGCATTGCTGCTGGAGCTGCCCCTCCTGCCACCTCAGCCAGTAGCAAGGCTGTGGTCATGGTGCCTGGGACAGGCAGCACTCAAGAAGGTCTGAAGGTGTTTTTGTGCCCTTCTTCCCCCTCCTGGTCTTGCTCCTGCAGGAGTGGTTTCAAGCCCCGGACGGAAAGACATGTCACACTTTGCAGGCAGCTTTTTTTTACATCTCTGGTTTTCCTGTTCAGCTGGTCACTGCCATGCCCCCTGTGCTCGGCCTCAATGGGGAAATCACAGGTGGCACTCGCTTTTCCTGTCTCCACATACTGAGGAGATGATAAGCTTGCTCTGTTTCTGCTTCCCCAAAGGCTACTGGCTTTCAGCCTTCTCCCAGGATGGATCTAGACTCTTGTTTCACTCCAGTTTCAACCCTCTGTCCCATTTCTGAGCCCCCAGTCCCTCCAGGGCTTGGAGATGCCAGGACTGCTTGGGGTGCTGCTTGGAGTCCCCCCAGTGCTGTGGAGTCCCAAGCCTCGAGTTGGCCCTGTTTGAACCCAAACTGCCTGTGGGATCAACCTTCCTCTTTTGCTTGATGTGAATTCCCTGCCACAGCTGGGCTGGTGCTGCTGCCCAGAAAAATCCCTCCCTGGCTCTGCCGTACCCTCTCTTGCAGTGATCCGGGGATGGAAATCCTGGGATGGTGATCCCAGGGTGGTGATGCTGGGATGCTAAGTCATCAGCATCCCAGAGGACTGCAGCCAGGGATGCTGCCAGTGCTGATGGGGGAATGTCCTCCCAAGTGGGGCTGCCACAGGCACGGGGCAGAGTCTGATGCCAGTGCTTCCCCTCCGTGTATTTCTGGCTGCTTCTTTCTGCTTCTCCACTCCAAAATTCTGGTGGTTCCTCCACAACTGGGTATTCCCTGGGTATAGTATGCACAGATACCCAACAGCTGGCCCAGATGGGGGGAACAAGCAGTACTCCATTTCCTCTCCTGATCCTGGAGGGGCTGGGGGACAATGGGGTGGCCCTGGGGCTTCCAGTGGGGAGGAAAGAGGGACATGCCATGGGAAAGCATCCTCCCAGCTCATCACTGTGCAAGGAAATGGGAGCAGGCACTTTTTTCCTGCAGCACCCAAGGCTGATATCCCTGCGGACTACAGAGGGTTTGCATCCCAGATGAGTCCTCAGTACACCCTGGGTGCTCCCACCCACCACCTCCCTCTACCCTCGCAGCCTCTTGGGCAACTGGAGCAGCCCACGCAAGCCCCCAGCCTGCTCCACATGTGAAGGGGCTCAGATGGGTGTTGAGGCACTGTCAAAGCCCAAGGAAAGCCACAATCCCCAGTGGAGCACCCCATGGACTCACTGCTTGCTGCTGTTGCCGTCCCCTGAAGTCTGGGGTCTTCTCCCGATCCCAAGCTGTTTCTCACTGGGAAGCACACAAGCACAGGTTTAAATCCAGATGCCACCCCCAAAGGACTCCAGTAAGAAGTGTGGTGGGATGCAGGGCAGCACCAGACCCAGGGGTCTCGCCAGCTGTAGGATCCCTCACCTGCGCCTGCTGCCGTGCCACCTCCCAGTACGCCTTTCCTCCACCACCCAATTTATACTGCCCAGGCAGGAAACGTTGCACAATCTTCTCCCAGAATGAAGCGGAAGCGGCAGCCAAAGGGACCCTTCCCCGGTCCCCCCAGATGCCTTTCCCAGGCCGAGGGGAGCTCGCAGCCCCTGTCACCCTCCTGTCCCAGGATGTCCCAGGGCACGCAGCACTGGGGGTGCACCCAGGGGTTCATTGTCATCCCTGCAGTGATGGACCTCAGCTGGGGGTCTCCACTTTGTCCCCAGGCCCTCAGTGGATGCAGGGCTCCCCTTCAAGGCACCCCTGTGTGCTGCAGTCCCCCCAGGAGAGCAGAAGCTCTCCGAGGCCATGGCCAGTGGGTGAAGGCAATGCAGGGCTCTGTGCCTCAGTTTCTCCATTGATGGAGCAAGGGTGGTGTCAGCATTTGGGGGATGCACAGGGGGACTGCAAGGCTGGCTTGCCTTCTGTTGGGCGTTGCTGTGGGAGACCCTCCCCAGAGTAGAGACCCATGTCCCTCCTGCCCTGGCTGTGCCATGCCATCAGACAGAGCCATGCCCCTGTGCCAGCCCCACAGACTTAGCGAATGCCATGGCTCTGAGTACCCCTATTGCCTCTAGGGGAAACCTGCCCACAGCGGCATTCCCCGTGCATCTCCATTCTTCTGGGGCACTCACAAACCCTTCAAGCACCCCCATGCTCACAGCTTTCCATGTTTGTCAGTCGTAGGAGCACCCCACACTTTTGGGGCACCTTTCTTCCTTGGGGGCACCTTATTAAGTGCCACCATCATATCCCTTGGGTATCACCACAGGCCCAAGGATACTCCTGTTCTCTGGGAACACCTGCCCGGTTTTAGGCAACCCCCAGCTCCAGGGCACCATTATAGCCCCCTTAGGATAACCCCACTCCCTGTGTCACCTCGCATTTTTGGGGCCCTGTAGCTCTGAAATTATCCATTTTGAAAGACACCATTTTCCCCTGTAAGCACCCCCATTACCCTGGAGCACCAATTCTTGTGGGGCACACCTGCTACTTCCTGAAGTGTCCCTATAATCCTAAGGCCACCCCACTGCTTCGACGACCTCCATACAGTAGGAGTATCCCATGACCGAGGGGGCACCTCACACTTTAGGGGACTTCCATACCCCAAGCGCACCCCACATCCCCGCCTGGCCCCAGCTGGCGGTGATACCCATACCCTGTACGTCTGTCCCACCGCACCCCGGGGACACTCCCGGTACCCCCCCGGTACCCCCCCGCCGCGGGGCGGGGCGAAATGTGACGTCATCGTGTGTGGGCGGGGCGAAGGGGGGTGGGGCG
>VZRF01004980.1:328056-360021 GCA_013396875.1 Vireo altiloquus
GGGGCCCGGGCCGTGCCAGGCGCCCGGGCACAGGGTAGAGCCTGGCGGGTGGTGCCGCGGGAGGATGGCGCTGAGGGAGGCGGAAGGTGGGGGCCGGGGAGTGGTGACAAGGCAGGATGTGGGGCTGGAGGGTGGCGGGGAGCGGCAGTGAGCCAGCGGGTGCTGGGCTGCCAGGTGGCGGCCCGGCGAATGAGGAGGGCAGAGCGGGCACGGGGCGGGGGCCTGCAGCGTGCAGGGGCTGGGGGGAAGGTGGTCAGGGTGTGTGAACTGAGCTGCGCGCCTCGGGGATGGGCAGAGCTTGGGCAGAGGGAAAGCCTGGGGAGTAAGGGAGCAGAGTGGGACAGGCAGTGTTAGAGGGGAGAGTGGGGCTGGATGGGGTCGATAGTGCCAGAGCAGTGGAGGGCTCTGGGGGAGCAGGACGGATCTGGGAAGGGTATTGGAGAGTGCAGTGCTGAGGTGGACTGGAGGACAGGGCCTGGACAAGGAGGAAGTTGGGAAGGGAGGAAGGTGGATTTGCAGAGTGTTTGCTTTAAGTAAAGCAGGCTTCATCAGCCTGGTGCGAGCGCTGGTACAGAATGTGTAGGGGGAGCCGAGGAACAGGAAGCCTGTGTGTGGAGTCACAGCCTCAGCCTTTTGCTGTGGGGGTGAAGAGCAAATTCCAGCTTGCTCTCTCTTTGCTCCCTTGGGAGGGATATCCAGAAGGGATACAGGCCAGTGGGTCAGCCACAGCCCCTGGTGCCAGCCTGGTGGGCGTCCTGGCCTTGGGGGGCAGACTGGGGCGTCTGGTTCACACCCACATCTCTGGCTGCGACAGTTCAGTCCCTGGGGAATCAGTGGGGTTTTTTTACTGCAAGTATTGCACCAGGGCTGTAAAGATGCTTGTGAGGGCACAGCTTGGCTTGGAAGGAAGTCCCTTCAGTATGAATGTCCTTATCTGCAACCGAGTGGCCTGTGGGCTCGATGCACTGCCTGCTGACTGGGACACCTTTGTACAGAGACAAAGCCTTGAGAGGCAAAGCACAGTAGTGTTATCTCTGGGGTGGAGCCTGCCCTGGCGCCTCGCAAGGCAGGGCTCATGGTGCTCCAGGAGAGGACCCCTCAGGCAGGTGCCTTTTTCTGTGTTACCTTTTTTCTCCAGCAGTTTTTGAAGCTCTCAGCCTTTTGCATGCAGAACATTCTCAGAGGCCACTTCCTCTACTTTCCCCCCACTCTCAGTTGACATGTTGCTCAGATAGGTTTTTTGTTTTGTTCTGGTGGGTTTTTTTCATAAAATAATCTCACAGGCTGCTCTGCCTTGGAGGACAGCTGAGCTGCTCCCAGGTTTTGATTCTTTTTGAGCCCTCATCATTTAATGCAACAAGTTTCCCTGGAGCACAGGCACTGGACTGGGAGGAGAGAGCTCCCAGGTGACCACTGTGGTATTGCAGCTGCATCCATTAGAAAATGTGGCATGTACAGAGGTTCATAGTGAGCGTCAGAGCAGCTTATCCATCATTAGTCTGTACTAGGCACTCATCCTGACAGAGAGAGAAGAATGTGCATGTGTCCCTGTGTTGATGCGACGTGGAGGGGGCAGTTTGCAGGTTTACATGCATCCCAAAACCGTGACTCTGTGAGCAGAGCTGAGGTCGCTTGCTCTGTACGGGCCTGCAGGCCCCTGAGGTTGCCATTTTGCTGTATGGCAAAGCCACCTCACTTGTGTGTTGGCACGCGTGCCTGACATACCGATTGTTCCTGGATCAATTCGTAGCGTGGCTGATGGTGCTCTGCTTCTGCCTCTTAGTCATCTACGGCATGTTCTGTTCTTTAGATGGCGTTTCTAGATAAGTTTTGTGCCTTGAGTATGTTCCTGAAGGTGAAGAAGACATTTACTTGTGAATTTTCTTCTGTGCTTGTTCTGGGGTCCCCCTGTCCAGGCAAGTGCAGAGTGGTGAGGTGCAGGGAGGTTTCTCCTGGTTTCAAGTCTTCTAAGGAATGGGTGTTGCCAAACTTTATTCAGGTGATATTCCTTTTTCCTGTGGCTACAGCTCTGGGGTTATTCATGTGGTGCTTAGCCTGGAGGCAGGAAGGGATTTCCTGTATTTTGCTATCTTGGTGGTGGTTTTTCAAAGGTGTGTCTTGGGGATGAACACAGGACAATCAAAGGCAAGGTCAAGCCTTAAAGAATTTGGTGACTGGGAGAAGTGAGTCTGGACAATGGGGCAGAGTTGGGTTTACATTATTTGCTCTAACGCAGGAGTGCAGCAGATGTGATGCAGGGATTTGTCAACAATAGTTGTCTCAGAGCCATGCCTGGTGGCTTCAGCACCAGCCTGGAAATGGGGCAGGGCAGGGGTCATTTCCAAATCCTTTGCCAGAAGCTTGGCCTGTGACGTGGGCTGTGTTGCTCCCCTCCACTGCAGTGCAGCCATAGTTTAGCAGGTCCCTGCAGAGCTTTCCTGAGTTATCAGGTGGGAGACACTCCACATTTCACCTTGTCATATAGAACTAGGTCATGTTTAGAAGTTGGAATTAATTCACTGCCATAACATTATTGTCATGTATGTCAAAATCTGCTCTGCATGGGCGTCCATCAGCTGTCCCTGGAGTTCCCAGTGTGAAAGGTACCTTGGCAGGACTGCAGACAGAGATTAGCACTTGAGGCAGGGCCTAACCCACCTCTAAGAGTCCTCCCTTGACAAGGTCCTTGGGGCTTGGCAGCATCCACCTGTAAATAGGGTAATTTCAGATTTAATTTGGTTTTGTGGGCAAACCCCATGGAAATCTCACCTCCTTGCACAGCCACTGTTGAAAGGTGATATTTAGATCAAGGTGGTAACAGATGATGGATTTCAATGCATCTGATTTTTTTTTCCTTTATTTAGTTCTAGTAATTTCTTTAAATCTATTCTCTTAAACCAACCATATTTTAAAATAAAAGCGTAAAGCTACCAGAATCTGTTGAAATAACTTCAGTTAGGAATTTGCTACTGAAGTTTTCAAGCATTTGAACTGCTGCAGTGTGGGAATACCTGGTCGATATGTGAAAGTAATTTTGCTGAAATTAGGTTGGCTCATGAACTGTTTTACATGTCAAGAGAAAGCTTCCATAAGCTTTTGACCAATTCATTTGTACTTGAGATACTGCCTAGAAGCTGGTGTCACAAGTGGGTTTTCCCATTTCTAATAGAAATGTGGTGTGCGGAGATGAGCTCTACCCATTGGAAGATCCTGCTTCTCATCATTGCTTCCCTTTGCTAACCACACAGACATAAAAAAAAACCCCGCAAACACTTTAAGCATAAAACATTTTGGTGATTGTCTTCTGTGTCTGGTGAATACTCATTCTCTTTAACAGATATCATCCAGTTTTGTCCTGCTCTGATTTAACTGACCCCAGTGAAAGTGTGGCAGAGGGCTTTGGTCTTAGCGTTTGGTTTCCCAGTCATACATAACTTACCCAAAATCTTTAGTAAATTAATAATCCATTTTAAACTGCTACTTATTATTTACCCACTGTGCAAAAGAACACAAGTTTGCATAGCTGGGGAACAGTATGCCTTTTCCTGGGTTGGGAGCAGAGGGAAGAAAATCTCAAATTAAATTGTTGGTTTCTTTACAGCCATTAGTAGGTACAGATCTGCAGGGCTTCCTGGTTATTAGCTGCATAGGAAATCAGCTGATGCTTGAACTTCTCTGATGCAGAGTGGTTCCTGAGAGTCAGTAGGAGCTGGGTTGAAGCTGCACCCACCTGCTTTATGGTATTTCCCACCTGCAGTCACTTGATACTTGTGGGCTGTAGAGCTGAGCCTTTCAGACACAGGGGCTGAGCCCTGGCTGAAACCAGGCAGTGAGAATTTCATGTTCATCTTGTGACTTGAAGTGAGTTCAGCATGGGGAGACTGAGGAGCATCTGGAGGCTGTTGGTGTGCTGGGAGGGTACAGGAACTTTGAATCCTGCTGGGCACTACTGAGGAACTCTCTTCAGGAGTGGTTGTGGTTATATGTGGCTCCAGTGCTTCAGAGATGCTCAGAGACCCTACAAAAACCAGAGATTGTTCTTCTGCCACCCCCTCCTTCTTGCTGACACAGGCATTTTTGTGGCTTCAAGGGAAACAGGACTGGGGAAGTGACCTAGGTTAAAATTAAACAGGCAAAACTGGGTATTTTTAGATTACATGAGTTTCCTCATCCCATTCATTGTGTCATGGCTGCTCACCATGATGCAGCCATGGAGCAGGGATCAGTTCTCCCTTCTTTAGCAGCAGTGGCAGGTGCTGGCTCAGTGTCCTCACAAGCCCAGCCTGGAGCTGCACATCTCTCCAGGCACAACCTCACCTGCTGAAACTCACTCTGCTTGACTGAGGAGTGCTTGGGAAATACTGCTGGCAGAAAGTGGTACCCTTGGGTTTTGCTGGCATGGGCAGTGCTCGTGGTGCACCCTGGCTGTCCATGTTGACTGAGCGTGCTGTAGGTGTTGGAGCATAGCTCCTGGGCTGTCACAGCACATTCTGCTTCAGACACCAGGGAAGGTGACTTTGCATTAACGGTGGATCACGAACCACCTCTGTCTGGAAGAAGGCAGTGCTCTGCTTTTGTGCAACAGCACAGAGAACAGGAGGGGAAGAGAAGCCAGATCTGAAAAGTGTTAGGCTTTCACAGGTGGTTCTGTCATCACTCCAGCCTCAGTTTTCATCTCGGGTTCCTAAGAAGGACCTGTTCTGCTTTATCTTCAGAGAGTGGTTCTCATTGCAACCACCAATGCTTGACACCAGAGAAGAGTAGTTATCCATCACTGTACTAAAGAAACACAGCAAAAGTGTGTGCAAAATGAGGATCTTCCCCAGAGACCTGGAACAGCTCTGGATCACTCTGGTGAGGGACCACAGGCTATCTGCCTACAACTGAGGATGCATGGGACAAAGATCTGCCTAGAAGGGAACCTGCCAGTGTCAGTGTGCTGCAGGACCATCTGTGCTTTGTCCACTGTGAATCTCACTGCTTTCTTACTGTCCCTCTCCTCCAGGCTATGGGGCACACAGCAAGGGAAAAGGTTGGGCGTGGAGGGGTCACCTAACCAAGAGGGGAGAATTGGCGTGCGTAGGGGCTGCCATACACTGCTCGGCACCACCCACCTGACAGAGCACTCCTGCTCGAGTTCATGGGGGGTGTGCTGCCACAGCTATGGGAGCTCTTTGATTACATATGGTCCCGCAGCTTATGCAGGGAGGCTTTTGTTAGCTGAGTGGGGCCCGGGAGTGGAGGAACTGTTCAGATAATTTTAGACATTGCTCATAATTTTTTTTATTGGGGTGACCTTTCTTTAGCGAGAGCCTGCAGTCTGTCACTGAATCTGGCTCACTTTATCCAAATTGTATGTTGACTCCAGTGATCTGAAAGCTCTGCTCAGAGCTTTAAGCTTTGAAATACCCTTTTTTTTTTTCCTTCTCCTATGGGGCAAGAGATTAGAGTATCTGCATGCCTGCAGCTTTTGAAATAATTGCCATTCTCCATTATTTGGTAGAGGCCTTAATTGTGACGTGGAAGATGCTTCAGTACAGTTGTCAGCCAAGTTAACAGTTAGGTCATTTTAAAACAGAAGATGAACGTTCTGTATAATTAGAGTCTTAACTCTTCTGTTCTTAAATTTGTAGTAACATACCGCTAAGAGCCTTTGTGGCCTGAGAATGAAACAGGGAAGTTGGAAAGTTGTCGGAGTTAAAACTGAGGAAATGCTGTCAGAAAAAAGATTTGTTTTTGCTCTTAAGTGCTCTCTGGTGTCTCTCTCCATGGGCACTGTGGCTCTTCACGGATGTTCTGCCGGGGTGAAAAATCTGATTTGGAGCTGGCTCTGTATTAGATAGGGCGTAGGAGCCATTTGGAGATTAATAGGAGGAACACAGGCAAGAAGATGTAAAATCTGTCAGGGTTTTTTATTGTTACAAGCAGAGGGCAGATGGGATTTGGTGTGGGTTTGACTTCAGACCTGATAAGTGTTATCACAAAACCGACTGCTGCTGGGAACAGCTGCCATTTTAGCGTCAGAGTTCAGGCAGAGGTTTGCAGAAAGGTCTGGTCTGGATTCAGTGTTCAGTGCAGAAAGAAGCCATCTCGGTTACTCCTGGTATGAGCTGGTTTCACTGACCATTCAGGGCAGAGGGTAGCAAACAGGGAACATCACTGAGGGACACTGTGGTTCAAGTAGCATTGGTGGTAAGGAGCTTGCAGGGATCACAGCAGCTCTCTGCCCCAGGAGTGGATGAGCTGTCCTGTCTGAAATCCTCTGAGTATAGCTAGGCTTAGTCTGTTTCTCAGAGATTTGGATTGGGGTAGAAGTGAACCCCAAAGGAGCTCCTGGCTGCCCAGTTGGGATTTACAGTCTGGCTGGGATTTGGAGATAGCTGGGGTTTAGTGTCATTCAGCACCAAGCTGCTAAACTGCCAGTTCTTGCTATGAGTGTGGAGGGCCTCCTCATGGAGGCTAGGGAACACCGGAGCACGCTAGACCAGGCAGAACTCTTTGGGGTCATGCCAGTAACCTGACAGTAACTGGTAACCACCCTTAGGTGGTGCAAGCCTCATCCCAGGCCTGCTGTGAATCCTCTGCACTGAGCCTTTGCCTGCACAAGAGCAGGAAGGACTGAACACGGAGAGGACACATTGTGCCTCCATAGGGCAATTTCTCGTGGTGGAAGATGGGGTTAGTAGAAGGTTGTGGGGAAGTGACCTGCAGCACTGTTACTCATTCAGAAACTATGGAATGCTGGAGGTGAGAGCTCCTCTCTTCTGCCTGGGGGCTTCTTGATGCGGGAACAACAATTCCGGTAGCAAAAGGGGTTTTTCTGTTGGAGGAACATTTTAAGTAGCCAGGGTAGTTTTGATGAGGTGAGCCAGAGAAATAAATAGAAGCACTTTAAACATTGTGGTTGTAAAGCTTCTGAACTGTTGTGGGCTGACCCACAGCACTGTAAGGGCTGTGAGCTTTACCTCAGTCAGACCCAATACAACTGTGAAAGGCTAAGGGAGCTCACTTTGCTCCCAGCCACACTTCCAGGGTGCTTCCCTGTCCTCCCCTGGGCCAGGCCAGGCCTTGGTTACTTAAGTGTGTGCCCGGTGAGGCAGAAAACCCACTGTGTGGTAGGTGACAGGGCCAGCGTGGCTGCAAGGAGCTCTGTATGCAGCTCACGTGAGCTCTTGCTTCACTGAGGCTGTGCCGGGAAGTGGTTGAATATTCAGCACCCGAAGTTCTGCCCAGTTACCTTCTTTTCCCTTAAATACTCCCCCTCCTCACCATCCCCAAGTACCGGAACTGAGCCACTTGGGAAATCAGCGTTAAAATAACTTCTCTAAGAAATGACATTTGCACAATAACAGGCTCAAACCCAGCTGTGTTAGCAGTGAGCTTTTGTGTGCAGAACAAAGGCTCTCGTGCAGAGCCATCAACTGGCTCCTGTACGTGGTCTTGCTCGGCTTCTTCAATAATGTGATGAGTGATCTTTCTGCCATCCCCTGGGTACACAGCAACCAAATGGGGAATCATCCTTCCTCGGCAAAACCACTCCAGTGCGCTGGCTGTCAGCCACTTCCTTGCATTTCTCAGAGGGAGGTGCTGTGTTTGGAGGGCTCTCCTGGGAGCGGGGGCTCCAGGAGGTGTCAGCTCTATGTGTGTGGGGAATGGGGTTTGAAAGGTGTAACTCTGAGAAGATGGAACAGAGGTTTAAGGATGCATTCTGTTTAATATTCCTAGCTCTCATGTGCTTGCCTGTGCTATCTTTAAAGCTTCCTACATAGGTTTCTTTTTTTATAAAAATTTATACTGCCATCCAAGCTGATTCCCACGTCTGAGTGTGGTGCTCTAAAAGAGGAACACGTCTGCATCAACTGACCGAGTGGGATCTCTGGGATTTTCTTTCATGTCTGCTCTGAGCCATCCTCAGTGAGCAGAAGTGGCTTGGACATGGCTTGGGGAATCGCTCCCCTTTCCGAGAGCCCAAGCTAAATATGCAGCCAGGGATGTCTGCTGAGCCTGTCTCAAGCTCAGCTGGGAAGGGGAGATGAAAGAATTAGAGGTCACAGGTAGCTGGCACAACTCTTAAACTAAAGGACCTGCTTTGGGTGCACTTGCACCACTTCTTTCAAGTGTGTGGTTTTTATCTTCAGCAATGTGGCACAAAAGACAGAGGCTCAGCAGCCTTCAGACAAAAAGAGAGCTGTTGCCTTTCACAGCTAATCACTTTCAAGAAGCAGGAACACCTCTTCATTTCCACTTAGGATCTCCATCTGGGGGTTAATTTCTCCTTTTCCGCTGTAGTAAAATGTTATTGACCTGCTGAGTGTCTGGGATTAGTGCAGTGCCTTCATGTCCCTGTATTGCCCAGCTTGAGTTTTAGCACATTGTGGTCATTTCTGCCTTCCAGGAATGAGGCTGACTGCCGAAAAGCTGATGGAAAAACAGTGTTTTCTGCTGAGATAAAATCATGTAAATCGTTACAAAATGTGGTGAGGGAAAGTAGTTACTGAGTCATCACTTCCCCCACCTTTCTTAGTGTATGAACCATGGTGTAGCCAGTACCCAGCAGCATACAAGTGTGTGGAAGAGCAAGTTTCAGCAAAAAGGTTGAAGCTGGTCTCTGGACAGCAGCAGCAGCACAGTTGAGACCACTGACTTTACTCTGGGAAGTTATTTCAGTATGTTCATTCAGACCAACAAGTGTGTTGGTTCAGGTGTAAATTGACTGTTAAAGACTAGATTTCTGTTAGCAGCAGCATTAGCCTGTACTCTAATATCATCCACTTTGGAAAAATAAATGGAGATATGGTGTGAAACAGCAGTAGCAGACTGGCATTTTTATCCTGTTCCCATTTTCCACACCTGCTTTCAGCACTAGAGATACCTTTGCATCTTTCCTGTTGGAGAATGACCTATTAATACCAGTCCCCTTGGAGCTGTGAAAGCAGTTACGTAGTGCCAGTCCCAATGAAATGACCTTCCAGAAGCAGTTGCATCTTTCATGGAGTCCTGCTCTTCTACAGACCATGGACAAATGCCAAAATAGGGTTTGTTAAGCAGTTTAGTCTTCATTGTCACAGTGTAAGATGTGATGTGCCTTTGGCTCACAAGGCATTTTGTTGCTGATCATGGATCCCAGAGACCACTCCAGGACAGTGTTAGAGCACACCCAGAGCTACGGTTTTTCTGCAGAGGTTATTGGCAAAATGTTGAGGTGTTTTGGAAGGAGGGCAGGATAAAATGAACATCTGGGAAGTTTCCTTCTTTGGCTTGCTCCTAACACTGGACTTGGAAAAAGGGTCTTCTCTGCAAGCAAGTTATAGCAATGCATTTGCAAAGGTAGTTGATGGTGCAGGGGGCACTGTGTCAGGAAGGATTACTCAGCTCCTTCCATGAAGTGGTATTGCAGAACCTTACAAAAGATCCTCTGTCCTAAAACCTGTGTCGTGGCTGTTCTGTACAGAGAGTGTGCTTGTGAAAACAAACTTCTTAGTAAGGAGTAGCTTTCTTAGGCATTTCTAACCAGAAATCTGTGATGTCAAAATCTATTAATAAACTACAAATAATAGCAATCTGTGCCAGCTTCAAGGTCTAATTTATTTCATCTGGGTTAAAACTGGTACTTATAGGAAGGGGGAGAAGTCTAAGATGTCTTGTCAAAGGTTACTGCTAGTTGAACAGCAGGAGATGAAAGGGTTTTTGAGGAAGAGCTGCCTGTGAGAAATAAGGCATTGGAAATTAATCCCCTTTCCTTCACAGCTTGGAGGTTGCTGTTTCAGTTCTCATTTACCTCCTTTGTTTTCTTTGCTTTTAGAAATAAACCAGAGGCAGTAGAAGTAACATTTGCAGGTAAGCTCTGCAGCTCTCTTGACTTCTCTAAACCAAGGGCTGGCTTGAACAGTCTGCCCACACCGCTGGGATAACCTGCAGTATCCCCAGAGCTGGGGCTTTGTTGGCTGCCCCACTATTTCTGTCTGTCTGCCTTCCCTGGGACTTCCCTAGAGCATTGAGTTCAGTGGTGGTAGTGCTTTGGTGTGTGCCTGCTCATAGGTGTTCTCTTTTACCTCATCTGTTCTCCAGTCCTGCCCTTGGTGCTACTTGTTATGAGATCTTTAGCACCATCTGGTTTGGGTTGTTAGGAAGCTGACTTAGGGGGACAGGCAAAATGGATTCATCACCTCAGGTTTGCTCTCCAGGAAGAGAAATGCCCAAGAAATTCAAGTACTCATTCAGCAACTGATTTTTTGCTTCTGTTATCAAGAATCTGTGTAAGCTGCAAAGCTCTGTGGGGAAGTGGAGCTTGCTAGGTAGCTGGAGGGTTGCCTTTCCCTGCCTTCTGCCCTCCCCGCCCATTTTGCAGTGAAGTGGAAGCTATCACAACAGGCAATGGCTGAGCTGCCTTTGCTGGCAGAGAGGTTTTCTCCTCCAGGCTGCAGCTCTGGCCTGGTGGGCATGTCAGTCACTCTCTGTGCTGGCCATCCAGAAGGCTGCTGTCTCTGCTTGTTTGTATCCTTGTGCATTGAGCACAAGTGGATTTGCCAAGGATGCTAAATGACACTAGACTAAAGCTTTCTGTGATGGACAGGTGTCAAAATTGGTTCAGCCCTGTGAATGATAGCAGGTCTCCCTACATGACATTACAACTTCCTTTAATTGCAGATTTCTCTCCTGCTGTGTATGTGAGGGCTGGAACAAGAGGAGCAGTGTCACTTTATGCAGTTACTAGAACGTGTAGGGAAAACCTTCCTCAGAAACAGGAGCTGGTTCCCTCACATTTCTCTTGCTTGCTTCTTAGACTTCGATGGAGTCCTTTACCATATTTCAAACCCCAATGGAGACAAGACAAAAGTGATGGTCAGTATTTCTCTGAAATTCTACAAGGAACTCCAGGAACACGGTGCTGATGAGGTGAGTAAGCATCTCCAGGCCTTCTGCCTACAAATACTGTGTTGGCAATGCCCTTGTGATGTTGATGGATCTAACACCTGACCCTTAGAGAAGCATCTATGCTCCCATCTCACAGTGGTCAAAGGAGCAGCCCTGTGCCAACAAGGAGTCCCACTTTGCTGAAAGACAAGGGCAAGTGTGTTCACTATTTCTCGTGAAAAAGTAGTCATCTTGTATGACCCTGCAGCCTGAAAGGCAGAAGGCACCACTAATTTTGCAAGTCCAGAGCAAAGCCTGACCATGTAGAAATAGTTTCCCTGACTGATGTGTTGAGCCCACAGGTGAAGGAAGGCACCAAGACAGACCTGTGGTGCTTCTCTTCTGATTCTTAACCACACTTGAGAGCAAGTGCTGGGCTCCTGCGGTGTGTGCAGACCTTGGTTTGCAGACTGGTTCCCTTTTCACTGCTGCTGTGTGAAGTCGCAGGCTCGGTTCCTGTTGACTGGGCCCTGTGGTTGCAGAGGGCCATTTATGGTAGAAAGAAGGAGCCTCTCTGAGTTGTGGTTGGATGGTGAGGCAGGAAGTGTGACTCAGTTCCTGAGTCAGTTTTCAAATCTCCACACAGTAGCGAATGGGGGTTCTCCCAGGGCTTTTCAGCAGGCTTTTGCCTCTGGGTGTCTGTCCTTGGAAGAAAACAAGGAAACTGCTCCATCAGTTTATTGTGAGTCTGGTGAGAAATGGGCAATTTGAACCCAAAGCGAATTCCTGCAAATTGCCACAAGACTGACCTAAGTCAGAAGAGATATGATTGAGTGTCCTGCTTTCCTGGTTCTTGAATGCAGGGCTTTCTAGGAGCAGCATTGCCCACTGCTGAAGGCACTGCTGCTGGTATGAGGAGTCTCAAGCAGCCTAAGTGGTGGAGCATTCCCAGCATGTTTAGTGAGGATCAGTGCAGTGTGTGATTCCAAGAGAACCCCTGTGGTGGGCGAGTGGCTGACAGCACTGTGTGCCAGCAGCCATTGTGGTAGTCGTGGAAGGCAACTTCTGTAAACTTTGAGAGGCAAATGGGATCTGTGCAGGACTGCTTTGGAAGTGCTGACTAAATAGAAATTAAATTTTTAAATCTCCAGTTGTTGTAACGTTGCTTTCTGTACTTCAGCGCAGACTATGTTGCTTTTTTCTGCTCTGTCTTTGATGAAACCCCACTGTGAGGAATGCAGAGTGGGATTCCTGCTAAGGCAGGGCATCTTCCTGCACTGCTGCAGGCAGGATCTCTGCTGAGAGGAGGTTTTGGCATGCAGAGAGCCTGTGTATCCTTTCCACTTGGTAGTGGGTGTCATCCCAGGAGGGCCAGTTCTGCCACAGCATTGTTGTGTTCTTCTCTGCGAAATACCTCCTGTTCCTGGCCCCCTCATTGACACAGAGCTATGGCTCAGCTGGAAATTGCCATTGATGTAAAATTCAGCAGTGATTATGTTTGAAGAAAGGTTTTTGCTCTGCTGTAGGCGGTTCTGCTTCTGGGAGGCATCCAAGCTGCCTGGCAGTCTCCTCTCGCTCCCCATCTGCCCATGCAATAGGCTGAGACAGTGTGTGATCACCAGGCCATGGTGTGCTCTGAACTTGCCATCCTGTGAGGAGAGAGACTGGGCACGCTTTGCATCTGCCTTTGAATGGAAGGAAAAGTGGTATCCCTCAGATCTGTTGTGTCAGGCTCTGCTGATAGTTCTCCTTTGAAGGTATGAGCTGTAAGGCTTCTTCCCCACACAAATCCGACTAGCAAGAACTTGAAAAAGTTCTAGTTTTGAGTCCTCTCCTGCAGTCTCCCTGTCCTGACTCCCTGTCAGTGGAGTTCAGGGAGCCCTCCCTAGAGCAGGAACGGCCAATAGTACTAGAAGTTGATGGCCTATTATTTGTCTAAGGCAGGTGCTGTAATTTGATACTTCTAAAAGAAGACCAAAGGTGGCCTAGGCTGTGCACAAGGAAATAACTCTTGATAGCTTGTGCTCTCAATGTTTAATTTCTTTTCTAGGTATTGAAGAAAGTCTATGGAAGCTACTTGGTAAATCCTGAATCAGGTAACCCTGCAATGTGTGTGTGAATGCAATTCCAAAATTACTTAAGTCACCTGAGAAATGCTCCTATGAAGGCTGCACTTGAAGAGCATGGTATCTGAGGCTCTCTATACAATGAATGGCAATTTGAAATTGCCAGTTTAAAAGGTGGCTCAGACACATCAGGGATGAAGTAGCTTGCAGTATAAGCTGTAATTCTTTATGCAGTCCTCCTCCGGGAAGCCTCTGTTCCTCACAGTTGGGGTCTTTGTTCTTCTCAAAGATGCTTTGTGAGACACAGGAAAACCATGGTTACCTGTGACAACATCTCTTCCTACTCACTGCAAAAAGTTGTGAGCAGTTCAGGCAGCACGTGTGTCTGGGAGCTTGGGAAGGAGCCCCAGTAACGTTGCCATGGCCACACACCAAGTTCAGGCATGGCTTTTGGCAGTGCGTGGAGTGAGAAGAACTCACCCCTGGAGCTTTTGGGAGGATTTAAAGCAAAAGTGGGACTGGAGGTGTCTCAAATTTTAAGAAAATGTCTCAGCTTTAAGGCCCTATGTAGATTATTAAGGTTAGTGGCTGTCCCTTCCCAGGTTACAATGTCTCTTTGCTCTACGACCTGGAGAACCTTCCTGCAGACAAGGATGCCATTGTGCACCAAGCCGGCATGTTGAAGCGCAACTGCTTTGCTTCAGTCTTTGAGAAGTATTTCAAATTCCAGGAAGAGGGCAAAGAAGGAGAAAAAAGAGCGGTCATCCACTACAGGGACGATGAGACAATGTAAGTGTTCAAACCAAGCAGCATGAGGGTCAGTGGTCAGTAGTCTGCTCCTGTGCACAGCTGTAGGTTTTGGTGGAAAGTCAAGAAATCCACCTTTGGCAAAGTAATAAGGGCCTGTCCTAGGCTGCCACAAGTATCCCATGAGGGTAATGCTTATGCCTCAGGCTGCTGGATATTACACAAGAGTCTCTGCTAGCAACAGCACTTGTGGCTGCATGCAGGAGAGGAACTGGCCACTGCCAATAGAAATGTTTTGCTCCCTGTCAATACTGTCTCAGGGGAGGGGAAATTTTCAGCAGCCAGGCCTGTGAATGGCTGCTGTATCTACCTGACCTTGTCACACATTTGCTTCCTCATCGAGTTGAACTTCTTAGCTCCAGTTCACAGCTGGGTTTTCTCTCTCCCACCTGCAGGTATGTTGAGGCAAAGAAGGACCGTGTCACAGTTGTGTTCAGCACGGTATTTAAGGACGATGATGACGTGGTGATCGGAAAGGTGTTTATGCAGGTATGGAAGCTAAATTGCAGGGAAAGGGTCTGGTCCTCAATTCAGATGCCTGCTTGCTTGAAGCAGCATTGCCAAATAAGCTGCTGAAGCGAGCACAAAGGCAGTTTAACACATGTAAATGCTTTGCTCCATGCTGCGCTGGGATGGAAGAACATGCTAATAGGCATAGACAGTATATTTTCCTGGCTCTTGCACTGGCATCTGTATTATCAATAGTCTTGCTCATTTGGACAATCAAGCGTATTATGTGTTACAGATGAGAAACACCACACAAAGGCCCTGTAGTGTGGATAGTTATGGTGTAGGGATCACCAACCAGCTGAGGAGCCAGCTGAGCTTGTTGAAGAGGCTGTAAAGGGAGAGGAAGGGTGAGACAATATCATACTATGCCTGAGGAGGAGCTGAGAATGGTTTTCACCTTGAAGTTTCTTCCTGCAAATGCTCAAATGCTGCAGAAAGACTCAGCAGCTTGGTGTGACAGCTCTCAAATTTGAGCTTTTTAGAGCTATGAATATACTGAATTTGTGGGCTTGAACCAATCATAACACCAAGTTATGGACTCAGCTACCTTTTGCAATTGCTGTTTAGCTGGGAAGCATTGAGAGAGTTGTAGACACTGCATGTCTGTGAACGACTGTGCGCAGCCTGTGGAGAATGAGACATCTGTGTGCAGCTGAGGAGGCTCAGTGCATGCTAGTACCATGCATGCATGCCATTTGGCCCACCTCACTCACCTGCTGAAGCTCCTGGGGGGCCTCCTGAGTGGGCATGGCCATGGAGCAGGGCCTGCAGGGTATTCCAAGGAGCTTTAACCCACTTGTTTAAGGGTGCCAGGCTGTGCTGCTGACAGGCTCATGGTCAGCAAGTTACTGGCCCAGTTTGCTGGAGACCAGTTTACCTGTGTTTGATGTCATCAGAAGAGGATCTGTTGCAATGCAAGTCTTACTTCACAGCTCTGTTCGCTGTGATCATTAGCTACAGACAGCACATCTGCTCTGACTTTGAGGTTTTCCCCCACCAAGCATATCCCTCAGCCTGGAATTCAGCTTTTAAAATGGGAAGGGAGGCATGATGTGAACAAAATGGGGTTAGTGAGGCTCCTGGGGAGATGGCAGTGCTTCAAGGCAGCAGCTGTCCCGGAGTCTCCATGTCCCGAATTCTTGGTTTTTACAACAGCAAACCCTGCCTCTGCCCAGCCACAGGAGTTTCCACTCTGAGTCACACTGTCTCTTTCCCTCCAGCTATTGCTCTTTCGTAATGCAGCTGGGCATGGTGTCTGCTCATCTGGGCTCTCATGGAGAAAATGTGACCATTAACTAACCAGTGAAGCCATTTGAACCATTCCACCCTCTGGCATAAGCAGGCAGATGTGCAAGCTGAGCATTTCATTAAGGAAACCTCAGTGATCTACTCTAGAAGGGACATGGATGCTCCTGCTTTTCCCAGGGGAAACTGTGCTCAGAGGAGAGGCCAAGGGTAGTTGATAATGTGTAGGTTGGGATAGAGGTCAGTGAGGCAGAGGAAAGACTGCCCTGCCTTGGGGCAGGAAAAAGGTCTCTGGACATTCCCAGCCCCACACAGAGACGGTCCTGCAGTGCCTGAAATGCAGAGCCAGTACATTTCCTGTGAGGTGGGGGAAGGGATCTCCCTGCCTGAAGGTATTATTTTAAGGTGTAGGGAGGCATTAAGAGAAGGAGGCTTCACATACAAGCTTCAAATCCCCAGATGCCTCTTGATGCCTGCCTGGTGGGAGATGGTTTCTCAAATGGCAGAACTGTTACAGTAGGTGTGATGGAGACCTTGCAGTCCTTCCTGAGAAGATTTCCTCTGTGGTGATGGGCACTGCCCACTTTCACTGGAAGCATTGAAGTTTCAGCAGGAGCTATGCTGTCTCGTGGGCTTGCTCAGACTGAGGTGTCTCTTCCACAAAACACCCATAGCAGGGGTGTGACACACTGAAAGCCACCCCAGCTGATAAGTCAAATATAAACACGGGACAGCCATGCATTTTGGGCTGGTTTTGCTGGGGAAAAGGGTCACTTTCTGTGTATTTGACCTGATGAACTCCATCCATTCAGGGAAACTTGGGCAACCTTCTGCTCGTTGCCCTTTGGGAGTGTGGTAACCCCATTTGCTTTCCCAGCACGTTGCTGAAGGGTCGCAGTGGGAATCACCTTCACTTTGTCTTGTTCAGGAGTTCAAGGAGGGTCGCCGGGCCAGTCACACAGCCCCACAGGTGCTCTTCAGCCACAGGGAGCCACCCTTGGAGCTGAAAGACACGGACGCAGCTGTTGGCGATAATATTGGCTACATCACCTTTGGTAAGCAGGCAGCTCTGAGGCTTGGGGATGCTTGGGGAGGAGAGAGGTTCTTGCTGCTGCATGAAAAACAGAAAGGAATTCACCTTCCCTGAGTGTTGAACTGGGTTGTTGAGGGCTGCAGGGAGTCTGGGGTTGCATTCTGTCTTGTGTGCTCCCTTTGGAGTGTCCCTTTTCTGTATCAGGTCATCTCAGCTCTGCTGTGGGCAAGAAGATGGGGAAGTGGACAGTGAGCTGTTTAGTGTCCGCCTACAAAATAAGTTCAATATTTTGAAGCAAAGGGAAGAGTGCCTTTGCTGTGATATTGTGGAAACTGGCAGTTTCTTGTGAAAGTTTTAATGCAGCTGTACTTGTAGGTTGTCCAGCTGCAGGGAGCTGTGCAGTGCTTGATAAGCAGAAGCAGTCAGAGAGCAGAGCAGGGCAGTGCACTCCACTTCTCCAAGCTTTGCCTCTTTGCTTTAGGCCAAACACTGATGAGCCACTTTCCCCTGCCTGCAGAGCTGGTGGTCAGCAGAGCCATGACTTCCCCCTGGGTAGCAGTGTTGAGGAGTCCAAAGAGAGAGGTCTCTTCCAGATGGTTGGGTGTGTTATTAGAGTGTCTCAGGTCAGCATTCCTGTAATTTGGAGCTCAGAGATGGAGCACAGACGCTTCAAGGAAAGGTGAAGGTAGCATTATCCTCCTCCTGTGCTGGGAATGGTGCCTTGAGGCCTGGGCAGCTGTCAGCTATGGAAAGGTCCGGGATGGCACATACTTTGCTCTTGTTGAGACTTAATTTCCCAGTTATCTGATCTGACACTCTCAGTGAGATCATCACCCAAACAAAACATTCTTTCAGCCCTTGGATCTGGGACACCTAGCAGAGCACCAGCTTACGGAAAGAGCCAGCCACCTGCTTGTATCCAAGTCTGTCTGTGTTACAGGGCTGGCAAGCTGCCAGGCAAAGATCCACAACCAATTTCAAGAGCCCAGCGCAAAATGGATCTTGAAATTGGCTGAGCAGCCTGGGTGCCCTGGTCTGCTTCCCAGCTTGCTCCTCCAATTGCATCTCCCAAGCACTGATACAGCATCATGCGGTTTCCTACAGTGACATTGTTTCTGGGCACCTGGCCTTGCCTGCGTCCTGCAGAGTGTACAGGCTGCTGTGGGAAATGTGGAAAAGTGCTCTTAAGCCTTGTATTTAAAAATTACACAGGCTTCTTAATCTTGGTATGTGTCAAGAGTAAAGAGCTCTTTATAGAGAGCAAGACAGGCATTCAACACAGCACACCCTGAAGCCTCCAGCACTGATCCTGAAGGCCTTGGGCAGCCCTAGGATGTACTAATGGTCTGTGTTGGCCTCTTCTTTCAGTGCTGTTCCCCCGTCACACCAATGCTGCAGCCAGAGACAACACCATAAACCTGATCCACACATTCCGGGACTACCTGCACTATCACATCAAGTGCTCGAAGGTATGAGGGCCAGGGTGTGCAGGGTGGCTTCAGCCCATCTAACCTGGGTGCTGAAGGGGAGAAGCAGGGGACAGGGGTGCCCCTTGAGAACTCAGGGTCTGCCACTGCTCTCCCCAGTCATGCAGGGGTGGCAAGTGATGCATCGTTGCCTTCTCCCTGCTCTTGGACACAAGACTGTTTTCTTTCCATTCTAGCAGTGAAGTAGGATTTTTCCCTTTTGGATCTGGTTTGTTTCCTTTCTGGGAACAGAAATGAGGGTAATTGTTCAGAGTGACCTGGCTTTGACGTGTCCTGAAATCTCAGCAATGAAGACAGGATCCTGATGTGTCCCCATTTTGTCCTAATGAAACACAGGCCTATATTCACACGCGTATGAGGGCGAAAACGTCAGATTTCCTCAAGGTGCTCAATCGTGCCCGTCCAGATGCAGAGAAGAAAGAAATGAAAACAATCACGTGAGTAGCAAAGCAGGGCCTGGCCGTTTGGGCTTCTCTGCCAGCCGCAAGCTCGGTCTTGCTCATTTTGGCATACTGCAGTCCAGGGCAGGTTGGGGTGCCATGGGGGTGACCCACAGCTTACTGCCTCAGATGTCCTGTGAGGAGCTGGGCCTGAGGTAAACCCTGTGCTGGCAGGTCCTTCGTAAAAGGCTCATATGTGGCCTTGAAAGCCCTGGTGTCTCCATTTCCCCCCCACCAAGGTGGCATTCCTGGGGCTTTTCCAGTTATATTAGAGCTGGCTTGTCCAGCTCACGGCAGGGAGAGGAGCCAGGTCCTTCTTTGGGGTTTGTGGGCACTGGACCAGGTCTTGCTGCACAGTATGTCTGCAGCTGCTCAGAGTCACTGGCTACCCTTGGGCAGCATATCGTTGTGGCCAGGCCACCATGCTGGCTGGCTCCCTCTCATGAACAAGCAGCCCACATTGAAGTCGATGGAGGAGAGCTGTTGTGTGAACATGTTTCACTCAGGTCCCTTACCTTATGTTTATCACAGAGCCCCTTGGTGTCCTTTTTTTCTGCTTGTGCTGTCATGTGCCCTTTGCATTCTGCTTTGGGGCAGGAGGGTTGTCACCTCTGCAAAAGCTAGCCCCTCCCCACAGCCCCGTGTGGGGAGCCACAGAGCCCGTGAGCTCCAACCCAGTAGTGCCTGCCTGGCTTTGAGACCTTGGCTACGCGTGCCCCACCACAAGCCCCACAGCCCCCTGGGGCTGTGCTGACCCCTCTCTGCATCCTTTCAGGGGGAAGACGTTCACAACCCGTTAACGTCAGGTCACTGAGGCCGCTGTGGAGGATGAAGGTTGGGGCACTTGCTACCCGATAATCGTAGCTTTTAATGTTGCACCTCTGTGGGCTCATAAGGAATTCAAGCAATCGGGGTCTGTTTGTACGACAGTTGGGGGAGTAATCTGCAGAAACGAGCTGTGCTTGCGAGGACTCGATCGTTCCAAGAAACAAAACTTTAATTCCAGTTTGATTGACATAATTTCTTTTCTTTTTTAATTTTTTTTTCTTTTCAAGCTGTTTCGCTTTGCAATATGTTACCGGAAATAAGTTGCAGTATTTCTTATGAGAATAATGCAATATTAACTTGTTTTCTTCTGAGTATTTGAGTTCAAAACTCCTGTATCTGAAGAAATACTGTTGGGGTTCATTAATAAAGAAGATCTTTCTATCTTAAAAGGCTGTGGGGCTCCGGCTTGTCAATGCATGTGACCCTGCCCTGGAAGGGGTGTTTGGAGTTGCAGCCCCAAGGGAGATAATTCCTGTACTGTGGAACATATGACTTCTGGTGAACTTCTGGGTGCCCTACCCAGATCAGGGAATAGCCTATTCTGTTAGGGAGCTCCTGGACTGTACAGAGCAGGATTCTCCTACCTTCAACTAGCAACCTGCACCATTCCCTCCTACCCTGATGCCCTCATTCCCCTTGGCAGGCAGAGCTAGGATGGGAGTCTCTGCCACTGATCCTCAGGCCATGGTTGGATGCCAGGGAGATCCCTGAGGAGGGAGCACAGCTCCGCAGGTCCTCTTCCCGAAAACAAGCAGAGTAGATGGCATCCAGTTAAGTGAAATAATTTATATAATTAAAGACATCTTCATACAAAACCCCCAGCTTGGCCCCTAAGTGGTGAGGGCAAAGCAGGGCAGGCTGGAAAATTACAAAGCACGCACTGGAAAAGGGTGGTGAAACCATGTCCCTTGTCCCTCTGTACACAAGGCACAGGGCAGTGCCAGAATGCCATCCCTTGACAGAGTTCTAGCGATCGGGGCGCTGGACGCAGAACACTTTGGCTTGGTGGTCGCCAGAGGTGGTCACCACAATGGAGGCATCCCTGTGGGGAGACAGGGCTCAGAAGTGGAGCTGGGGGATTCCAGTATCCCTGACCATCACCCCCAGCACAGCTCTGAAGTGCTGCACTTCCCCTTGAGACACTTAAGTCTCAGCATGGACCTTGGTCTGTCCCCCACTTTGGGAGCAGACCCCAAGGGCACTCAAAGGAGAGACAGCTTGTGATTCGAGCTCCTAGGCTGGGGCCCATGCCATCACTGCTCCCTCCACCCAGCAGGGAAGGGGTCTAGGGGTTGCCTGCTCACTTGTTGACGGCAAAGTCGAGGATTTCAGCAGAGTGCCCTCGGTACTCGCTGATCATCTTCCCCGAGCGGGCGTCCCAGAGCCGCACAGCCCCGTCCAGGCTGCAGGTGTACACCACGGCCGAGCTCTCCTCCCACAGCAGCTGCACGATCCCTGACTGGGGCAACAGGAAACCACGGTGGGGACCTCCAGCAGGTCTTAGCTCCCCCCATGTGCCCCCATCCCATGGTGTCTGCCATGTCCACAAGAGAGCCAGACCCCAGGGCCAAGCACATCCGCTGTGCAGAGACTCAGGCTTTAGGGAAGCCTGAGACTAAGGGAGAAGTACAAATTGGGAACTAGCCCCTGGGCTCTGAGATCTCCAGCAGGACAAAGCCCACCTCCCACGCCTAGGGAGAGAGGGTACCTCATGTTGGCACTTATGCCTCAGGCTCTGTGTGGAGAGGTCATAAATAGCCAGTGTGCCGTCCAGGTAGCCTACAGCAGCCAGTGGCATCCTGCAGAGAGGGCAACAGACATTACATGGGAAAGCAGGGATGGAAACAGGTAAAGGCTCCAGGTAAAAGGCAAACCCTATGCTGAAGGCTGCAGTGTGTTGACAAGATGAGGAACAACCCGATGGCTGGAGCCATCAAACACCCTGCTTGGGAAACCCAGCAGTACAGCAAGTCAGCAATCAGCCCATGGTTTGTGAAGAAGATGACAATGTCCTGGCAGGAAAACGGCTGTCTGGAGAATGGTCCATCAGGCTAGCCCAGAATCCCAAGAGTTGCAGGGAAGACTGAGCAGCTGGTGTCCCCTGGCCTCATCCAAGTGATCTTCGATCTCCACACCCAGCCGGGGAGGATGGAGGCAAGAGAAATGCAGCAGATTGAGTGCAAGGGATGCAAATGGATCTGTGTGGCAAGCCCTGTAAGATCTAGCACTGAAGAAGGGCTGTCCCAACACTCACACATTACAGAAGCCCAGCGACTCCACCGAGTTGGACTCTGCCTCCTCGCCCTCACCGATGGGTGCCTTGGAGGTCACACTCTCCATCTTGAACACGCACACCACCTGGGTAGAGGGAGGGTGACTGTACCCCGAGGGAAAGAGACCCAGATGCACAGAGGTCCCGTTCTTACTCGGTACCGAGCCTGCACCCTCAGAACAAGGCCCGGCCGCAAATCCTCAGCTGCTGGGAGCAAACAAGAGGGAACTTCCTTCCCGGAGCCGGGTCGGACCACCCAGCCTGCGCTCCACCCGCAGCGCGAGGGCGCCGCCTGCCGGCTGCCGATGGCCGCACACCGGCCCTGGCTTTGGCGGGTCCCCGGCACTCCCGGCTCTGCCCCCGGCCCAGGACAGGGGGCTTGGGGGGTCCCCAGCGCGCCTGGCTCTGCCCTGCCCACACAGACCCACCTTGCCCGTGGCGGAGTTGACCAGCTTAGCGTGACAGTCCACGGAGCCCGTCATGATCAAACTGCCATCTTGGTTGCTGGCCACACACGTCAAGGGGTCCTGATGGCCATCCTGCCCTGGGGGAGGAGCAGCAGGTGTGAGTTTTATGTGTCCTGCCCACGGAGACCCAGTGAGCCTCAAAACACACCCTCCTGAAGCTTCCACCCTGCCCGGCTCTGCCAGCATCCTGGCAAGGAACAGCCACCGGTGGGGACAGATAAACCCAGTGCCAGGCTCCCTCCTGCCCTCAGAGGATACCTCCTCTCCACCCAGGCAGAGGTCAAACCCCACTAGAAGGGGGTGTTTGTCAGTTACGGAGTAGCCCAGGTGATAAACCTCCTCCTTACCTTTCAGGACATGCAGCGAGGTTCCCTGCTTTAGGTCCCAGATGCGCATGGTCCCATCCTCATACCCCACCACTGCTCGCTTCCCTGGGTGAGACAGAGACAGCAGATAGAGACAGGGCCCCCCTCATCCCCCCACCTCCCTTTCAGCACAGACTGGTAGAAGCAGGAGGCCAGATGGCCCACACAGAGCTGGTGACATTTCCCACTCCAGAGAGGCCCCCTGCCTCACCATCAGGCAGGATCCTGCCACATGTGGCTGGGCATGCTGGACCCTGAAAGGTTTTGCAGTCCCCACTGGGGATCTTCCACATCCAGGTGTTGCCATCAGCCGTGCCCGCCAGAAGTACGTGGGCTTGAGGGTGCCATTCCATCCACTGGGTAGAGAGAGGGACAGAGCATCACAGAAGTGCTGTCACCCCACTTCCTGGCTGGGGAGCTCCCCACAGCACCAGGGGTTCCACCACTCACCTCCAAGTCCCCCACCTCGAAAGACCACACTTCCTCCTTGGCATCCACCCGCCACACTTTGATAAGCCCAGACATATCACCTGTGGCTACAAACACGGAGTCGTGACTGAAGCCAGCACAGGTGACTGAGTCCTTGTGTCCTAAAAACATCAGGGGACAGAGACTGTTCAGGACAAGCTATGGAAGATGGTCAGGTGCACAGCATCAGCTGGAGAAAAATGTGTCCAGGTAGACATAGCTGGGAGAGAACACAGATGTTCACTGAACCTCACCTGAGCACTCAAACAGGAGCTCCCCATCGCTCACACGCCACACAAAGGCCTTGTCATCCTCCCCACCTGTCACTGCCAGCGTGTTGGTCTTAGGGTCAAGGCTCACACAGAAAACAGAAGCTTCAAAAAAAGAATGAAGAGAGGCTACGTGACTACGGTGCTGATCCCACCTCACGTGACATTCCCACAAGATCCAAACCCAATGCAGGACTGGATCAGGATGGGATGTCAGCAAGCTGAACTCCCAATCCAGCCCAGTGGGAATCAATTCTTCACATGGGGGAGGAGCGGCACAGCCTTTCTGCTGAGCTTAGGGCCAGCTGCCATGACGGGAGACCCAAAGGGCTCCTCCACCAGAGCACAAGGCAGAAACAAGCCAAGGGCAGCCCTGAGTCCTGACGGCTGTCCCAGGAAGGCTGGGAGACAGCAGCCTGGCAAGACCCTCCACACCCCTAGATTTTGCAGAAAGCCAAGATGAGACCGCGTCCCGAGGGGGGTCCCAGCTGCTGCTGCCCATGCCCAGCACTCACCCGAGTGGAGGGAGAACGTGACCTCACTGTCGTCCTGTGCCTCCATGCCGTCCTCCACCCCCTCGTCATCCTCCGACTCCCAAGCCTCTGCATCGGGCTCTTCTGCCCCCTCATCCTCAAAGTCCACGTCCTCCATCTCCTCGGCCAGGTCATCTGCAGAGGGCGAAGGTCAGGGCGCGGCTCGCGGCCTGCCCGGCTCGGCCCTCCCGGGGTGGCTGTGGGCTCGGCGGGACAGCGGGGGTCCCTGCGGGACGGGGCAGCGGGGGGATGCGCGATGCCGCCGCGGCCACGAGACCCAGAGCAGGAAAACCGCAGGGGAACGGTGCACGACGCGGGGAGAGGCCGCGGGCCGGGGGGATGCACCGGCCGGGCCTGGCACTGGGGTGGGGCCGCAGCGCTCCCCGGCGGGAGGCCGGAGACCCCGCAGACCCTGCCCGGTGCGCGGTGCAGGGTGCCCCGTCTCACCCGGCCCGGGCGGGCCCAGCTCCACCACCTCGATGATCTCCTCGTCGCCGTGCAGGTCCAGCGCCCCCGGGCCCTCCCCGGGCTCCATGCCGACCCACCCCGCCGCCACCGCCGCTTCCGCCGCTTCCGCCGCGCGCCCCGCCCCGGTCAAACCCCGCCCGCCCCAGCCAACCACGGCCCGAGTCCTCGCGCGAATCCCGCCCTTTCCGCCAGCGGGGCGGACCGCCCCCTCCCCGCGCAGCGTACTCTGGGAGATGTAGTTCTCTGCAAAGGGACCGTGCGGCGCCTCCCATCGACAGTCCCCGTGCGGCGACACTGCAGCTCCCGGCATGCAGCGGAGCAGCCGCACACCGGCACCATGGCGGCGGCGCGAGGCGGATTGCGCGGTAACGGCCGGCGGGAGCAGGGGGAAACTCCGGGGCGGGGGGACCGGGACCGTCCCGCCACCACCCTCACGGCACGGTCCCGCGGCCTTGGGCACACGCACCCCGAGACGCGCCCCCGTCCCGCCCCGCCCCGCTGAGGACAGGGCGTAGAGCCACGCCCCCGCTGCGCTTGGCCACGCCCCCTGTTCAGGCTCCGCCCTCGGGCGCCCCCTGGCGGAAGGGCAGGGGCTATAGCGGGGGATGGGAATGGGGATGGGGACGGGGACGGGGACGGGGATGAGGATGGGGATGGACAGCGATCAGGGCAGGGAAAAGGGCGGGAGCAAGGACAGGGACAGGAGCTTCAGGCAGCTTGGGCTGAGCCCCCCGCACTCTACCCCATGGCTGCCCCTCCCTCATGCCTCTCTCCCCGCAGGACTGCTGGTGGCAGCAGGCCCTTCAGCGTGTCCTGCCCGGGCCTGGGGGCGGCCGGACTCCCGGGGCACACGGCTCTTTGGGCAGAGCTGCCACCGGCCAGCGGGACAACGGGCCAGTCAGGAGCCTGGCAGCGGGGGGCTCCCCGAGGGGGTGGAATACATCCCCACGCGCAAGAAGGGCAAGAACCCGATGAAGCCGGTGGGGGTGGCCTGGTGAGTGTCTCGGGTAGCGGGAGAGGGTCGGCACTGGGAGGCTGCGCTGCTCTGTGGGGCTCTGGGGTGGAACAGGGGGCTTGGGGGGCTGTAGCACTGAGCAGGGCACTGTCCATGGAGCACCAGAGTGGCACAGTGCCCTTGTTTGCCTGCCAACTCTCTCCATCTCCTTGACTGCTGGTTGTCCTGCAGGGCCATTGGATTGCCATCCGGAATCATCCTCTTCCTCCTGACCAAACGGCAAGTGGACAAAAACCGCCTTGAGCAGCTCAAAATCCGCCGAACGATGATGGAAGCCAACCAGGGCGAGTATGAGACAGAGCGATACAGCAGGGTGGTCAGGGGGGCATAGCCAAGCTGCCCCCCATCCCCAGGCTGTCGCTGCGGCATCTCGGAGGGGCTGGCCAAGGGGACACCAGCCCCATGGAACACGAGAGTGGCACCTGCCCTGCCTGCCCAGACCATGAAGTGATTGTGGAGATGCATAGTGACAAATAAAGTGAAACAGCTCAGTGCCACAGTGGTTGCTCCCTCAGTGCTGAGCCCCAGGCTCTGCCTGCCTTACCAGCAGGGGCCCCAGCTGTTCTGCAGCCAGGCTTCTGCCCACAAGGGCAGGGGGTACAGGCAGGGGAGGGAGGCCAGGCCTGGAGCCGTCTGACCTTGGTTTTCCCATTCCAAAGCAGTGTTTGTGCTGCCCCAGGCCGCAGCTGAGGCTGCCCACAGGTTTTTTGAGGGAGTTGCCATACCAGTAAGACTGAGACCATGTGGAAAACTGAAGTGTTTTATTTAGCAAGTGCAACTTTGCCCACATCCGTGGCTGCAGGGCCTCTGCAATGTGAGCTCTGCCACGGAGGTCCCAGCTGCCCCCTGCCCACACAAGGCACAGCCACAGCTCGAGGAGGGGGCATGGCCAGAGCCACATGTAAGGCACAGAGTGAATGACACCAACTGTTCTCTGCTGAAAAATCCCAAAATGATCCCAACAGCCGCTGCCAGCTCCCTGTGCCCAGGCAGGGCTGTGACATTCCGCTGCCAGCCCAACGCCATTGGCACAGCCTTGGAAAGCGGTGCCAAAGCTGGGCTAAACTGCCTAAACGCTGGCAGCCAGTCCTCCCCACTGCCCTCAGAGGCTTGTTGGGGGATGATCAAGGGAAGCCCTTTCCTTAGCAGCCTACAGGTAGGAATGCCAAAGCATTAGGAGTCACAGTAAGCGGACTATCCTGTACAGAGACCAGAGGAGGGGTGAGGGGCAGCCGGAAAAGGACAAGAGGGTCCCAGGGCTAATCCCGGCCCACTATCTGCAGGATGAAGGTGAAGATGTAGATGATGTCAGTGTAGATGGTGAGGGCACCATAGACATATTCCTCAGGGCTCAGTGTGTTCTTCCTGTTCCCCAGCACAAGTTGGGTGTCATAGGCCAGGAACTGTGGAGACAGAGAGCGTCAGGCAAGGACCAAGGGGGAATTCCTCCCTCCCCAGTCCCTGCCCAACACCCTCTGCCCGCTCCAGCCATCAACTCACCAGTGTGAATGCGATGGCCCCAATGGCCGCGTACAGCATGTGGAGCCAGGGGACCTGTACGGGAAGGGGACACGGGCAGGGTGAGCCGGAGTGCTGGCAGGCAAGGCAGGGCAGGTCCTACCTGCACCCAGCTCCTGAGGAGCTGCTCCTGCTGCCGACACACCCTCTCCCTGCAGGCAAGCTGCCTTCCGTGGCTCGCACCACACCCTGCTTCCCAGCAAGGGGACCACCCAAACCCCCTGCCTGCACCAGCCCTGGGGATTCCCAGCCGGGAACACCCATGGTACTCCACAGCCCCTCTGTCCTCCCCACTCACATATTTGAAGGAGAGCACGATGGCAGTGATGATCCCGGTCACCATGACCACGATGCCCAGCACGCAGAATAGCCCTGGACATGACGTGAAATCAACCTGATGGGGACACATACACAAATGTCACAGGAGAGCTCAGGGTGACTGACTCAGCTCCCCACTGACCAGCTCCCCACACCTGGCCCACAGAGGGCAGGGCAGGGTGCGTCCTTCTCCTTGCCTTGGTCTGGAAGCAGAAGATGGTCACAACAATGGCCACAATGGCGGTGATGAGCATGGCAATCAGGACAGCTTTCGTATTGTACATGCTACAGACAGAAGGGACAACAGTCACCTCACACTTCAGCATCCCCCTGCCAGAGGAGTGTTGGTGACCCTCCCCCACAGCCCCAGTCCTGGACAGGAACCCTGCAGTCCCTGAGCCCAAGAAACTGGAGCATCCCCCTGCTCCTGGCAGCCTCTCACTTGAGCTGGCTGCATTGTGGAGGACAGGAGGGACCCCACGTCCTACCACCGCAGGGTCCCCAGGGACTACCTGGCAATTGTGCCTGTCATCAGCCCCATGGCCAGCGTCTGTGGGAGAGAAGGGTGAGCTCAGTGGGCTGCCCACCTGCCCACACGTCCCCCTATCCCTTCCAGCCCACCTGGGGAGCTGGGGTGCCACGGGGGCACCACCAGGACCCCTTGCCAATCCCAGCCCACTCACAAAGATGCTCAGCAGGATAATATTCCAGGGGAAGCGTCTCCTGCAGACGAAACAGAGAGGTAAGCTAGTGACAGCAACCATGTCGCATCCCCCTGGTCCCCATCACCCAGAGGCAGCCCAAGGCATGAACCCATCCTGATGCTCTGGAGACAACCTCCTTCCCACACACCCCACCCTGCAGGTCCCAGAGACTCACCGGGGACCCTGGCAGCAGGCCAGCACCAGATAGGTCACCAGGAACACGGCACTGCAAGGAGAGACAGCGGATGTCAGCCCCACAACGCCCCACCAGGATCAGCCCCTGGGCTGGGAGGCTGCGGATGTGGGGGCACAAACTGGGGGGGCGTGAGCCAGCAGAGCCCCTACTCACTACGAGGCGTAGTAGATGGCAGCATTCCTCTGGACGAAGGAACGGACAGGGTGGCTGTGGGACAGGAGGGACAAGTGTGAGGGAGAGGAGACAGCAGCTGCTGTCTCCTCTGACCACCCCGCAAGGAACTCAAGCTCCCCTGTTTTTCAGGACAAGGGTAAGGAGGAACCCTCCACTCACACAAAGGTGAACACAGAGATGATTCCCACCGTCACCAGGAGCTGCAGGGAGATTATGGCATAGACCTGCAAGAGACAGCGGGGTCAGCACTTGGCCCCCCCACCCTGACAGGTGCCCCTGGCCCCTTGGGATTCACCTTGCGGATGAAGGTGTGCCGGACTTTCCTGTCGTCCCAGTCAACTGATTGGAAAGCGGAGCCATCCCCGAAGCCGTTGTCACCTGTGGTGGTGGACACCCCTCAGCGCCAGAGTTAGCCATGCAGCCCCTCACAGCACCCCTGTTTTTAGTGCCCTCCCCCAAATAAACCAAGGCGCCCCACTTACCAAACCGCATAGGCATGGTGGGCATGGCCATGCCTGGATGAGGGTACCCCCCTGATGCTGGGTACCCCCCTGAGGCTGGGTACGGCCCTGGCTGCGCGTACCCCGCCCCCGCAGGGTATCCCCCAGGCTGCGGGTACCCCCCGGCATAGTGGGGAGGCTGGGGGTACCCCCCCGGGGGCGGGGGGTAGAGTGGGTTCTTGTCATCGTAGGGCGGGGGTGCGCTGGGCTGCGACATGCCGGTTCTCTGTGTCTCCCACGGGCACCTGGAGGGGACAGAAGACAGGGGGCTTCAGCACAGGTCCCTCTCCCCTGGCAGGACCTGTTCTTGGCGAGTAGAGCCACAGGTGCAGGGACAGAGGGGATCGTGCAGCCACAAAACTTCCCCCTCCTACTTTAATAGTGGCTCTTAATTAGTAAGGACAAGTTGGCCTCAATGCCAGCAGGTCAATGAGAGACAAGGGATGTCCCCACTGTCCCTTGGCTGAAGCCACCCGCATTCTTGTGCCCTGAGTCCCCAGCACCTGCGTCAGGGGTCAGCCGCGGGCAGGGCACAGCCACGCGCTGACTCAAGCTGCGTCAGGGACGTGACCTTTTCAGAAGGGATCTGACCTCTCCAGTCTTTGAAGCCCACCTGGACACTGCCAGCAGCACCCCTGCCTGGTCTCAGTAGCACCACACTGAGGGCAAACGGCATCCCCCTGCCGACTGCCTGGGATGGAAACGCAGGATCTGATCCTCATCACAGGCATAGAGATCCCACTACTTCCTTCCCCCATTTCAGGGTTGTCCCCCACCCAACAGCCACATGGGTCACACAGGGGCTCTAGAACTCCTGAGTCCCCCCCAGGGAGTTACAGGGGGAAGTGACACCCATATAACCTCTACATGAGATGGACTCTTCCTCGGGGAGTGGAGATGGGACCCTCCTGGGTCTGAGCTCCTCTCCTCGGCCACAGCAGGCCCCCTCAGAGAACCCCTGGCAGCTGTGAGGAGGCAGGCTGGGCTCAGGGCCAGCTGCTGGGCTCGGCCCCAGCAGGAGGAGAAGGAAAGCAGGATCTCCAAGGCCAAGAAAACAACAGCGCTGCCAGTAGACAGTGCCAGGCCTTTACGCACCTCCCACCCCCTTAGCACTGGCACTCCAGACCCCAGGCAGGTGCCAGGACCCCCCACAACCCTCCTGCCTGCAGCAGTAATGTGATCTTGGGACCATCCCAGGGAAGGAACCAGGATCTGATCCTAACCAGGACCAGGTTGGGAGGGGATTGGGCACTTCCTCCTGTGTGACGCCAGTTCTTCCTACAGCAGGGCTGGACAGGCAGTGATGCTAGGGGCACACCCATGCCAGCCATACCGAGCTGGACGGAGCAGTTCCGTGTCTGTCCCTCCGTCCCTCCTCCCATCCAACCGTCCCAGCCACGGCAGAGCTGCCACAGTCGTGCTGCCCTTCATCATCACGATGACGACAGCTCCAAAAATAAATAACAGGCGTGGCAGTGACCACATGGATAGGAAGTTCACTTTCTCCACACTGTGGTTTCCCAAAAAGCACACGATACCCCCTGGTACCACCTCATCTGTGGGACCAGGGAAGGGCCCAAAACAGGACCTGGACCCTAGGAAAGCCTCTGTGACTGGCACTAAAGTTACAGGGGGACCCGAGTCCCCAGGAGGGAACCCAGGTGTCTGGGGAAAGCGAGGTGTATCTGGCCAGCACACGATCATCAGCAGGGTCCTACTCTGTGCCCATGACCACCACCCTGAGACTGCTCCAGCCCCTCCTGTTCCCACCCCATTGGGGTAGCCTTGGGCCCAAGGAAGGAACCAGCCTGACGGGTCTCAGCAGCTGCCACACCCAGGGAAGAAGGCAGCTGAACCTTCCTCGGTCCATGGCACCGCACGGTCCCGAAACTGAGGTCACCAGTTAGATGGTAGATAGCAACCCAGGGCCAGCTCAGTAGCCCCGGCACACACGGTCCCTGCGGACAGGGTGCTACTCTGCACTGGCACCATGACTCAGCACAGATAAGGTACATGTGGCGGGGATATGGGGAATAGGCAACCATCATACATTTCACAGCCCCACGGGTAGCACAGGTTGTGTCCCCACCATCTGCCCTGGCATTCCTGCCAGGCTCAGGCCCCTGCCACCAGCTCCACAGGTTCCCTGGGGTAACATAACCACCTTAGGAGGGGTCATGGTTTGGGGTGGGAGACAGAGCTCCCCACACTCCAGCTGTCTGAGAAAGCACCTCACTCTTGAAGAGCCTGGAAGCTCCCACCAGTACAGCACGGGTTGGTACACAGCACAGAGTGGCACAGCCTGGCAAGGCATGGCGTAGCACAGCCTGGTACGGTACAACAGGGCACAGCTGCTTCGTGCAGCACAGCACGGCTCAGTACAGCACAACCCAACCCAGCACCGCACAGCTTGTCCAGGCCGGCCCTGCTCAGCTCACACGAGCAGGTCAGTATGGCCCCCCCGACACGGTGTCCCCACAGCCCCACACCGCTCACACACCACACAAGTTTGCTGGGGTCCGGCATCACCACTCCCACATCCCTGCTCCTCTGCAAGCTCCCTCCCGGGGGCCAGAGACATGAGACAGAGGTGTCCCCCTGCGCCCCAGCCCCGGCACCCCCACACCACCCAGTGCTGGTCCCCACGCACGCCCATGGTGCCACCCCCACACCTTGCTGGGCACAAACCCGTGCCCACCCCTCCCGAGACACCCCGCGGGGTTCGCAGGGACACCCTCCACAGCGCAAGTGTCGCTGCCGTCCCACGAACCACCCCGCACCACGCCCCGATTCCCCGCCACGCCATCGCAGGGGGTCCGGAAAACAGCAGCAGCGCCACTCCGCGCGTGGGGGTCCTGTGCCCCCATGTCTCTGCTCGCGGGACCGCGCTCCGTCCCCCCTCCTCCCGCCGCCGGACCGCAACCCGACGTGCCCCCACCCACTCGTGACGGGGCAGCGGAGGGTCGCAGCGCGTCCCAGCTGTTTAGCGACCGGCCGCTCACCCTCGCCCAGTCCCCGTCGGCCGCCGGGACGTTCGGGAGAGCGCCAGGCAGCCCCTCGCCGGCTGTGGCACCGGAAGGCGCAGGGTCAGGGGGGTGGGGGGACGAACCGAGAAAAGGGGAGCCTACAGAACGAAGGGGACCGCCGGGGGCCTCAGGAGGGACTCGGGAACGGCGCGGGGTGCGGAGTGGGGCGGGCTACCCTACCTGCTGCGCGCTACTCCGCCGGGCTGCGGCCGCGACCAGACGGGACGAGCCGGGACGGGGCGGACGAGGCGGGCAGACGGGGCGGGGGCAGCCACCGCCCTCCCCGCCCCCCCGCGGCGGCTCCGCGCCCTGCACCCGGGACGGCCTCTGACGGGCAGCGGGGTGCACTCCGCCGCCTGTTGCTCCCCGGGACGGGACCCCGCTGACCCCCCCGGGCCCCCC